>CAWVNO010001973.1:0-31000 GCA_963930645.1 Salticus scenicus
CGGTGTTCACCCTCCCAAGCACTAACCGCGCCCGATGCTGCTTGACTTCGGGGACAGGACGAGAACCGGTACGTTCAGCATGGTATGGCCGTTGGCAAACAACTAGTTCTTAAAATATTATTTCAATTTTTATAAAGTTTTTATCCGCAGACTTCCATTGATTCTATTTCCGAGTAATTTGTATTTTGCCGCTTTCAGTAAAGCTTATTTTATCCATTTAGTTATCATTATTTTCCTTTTTGTCACATATTTATTAGTGTACAGACAGAATCATGGAATGCGGTTGGTTGGTTGTAAGGTTTAGGGTCTATTGACTGCACAAGGGTCCAAGACCAGTGGGTGGAAGGCCATTCGTTTGGGTCTTTCTCAAGGGTCCTAGCCTGTATTTATACTAGTTTTGGAGAAAGACACGGAAAACTCCGAACGGTTAGGTCGTTGAGTGCGATGTGGGATCGAACTCGGCACTTCCACTCTACCAATCATGGAATGGGATTTAAAAAAAAAAACTCCGTCCCTAACAGCACATCTCATCCACAAGACATCCTCAGGATATCCTATGGTTGAAGGTACATCTATGGGACAGCCTCCGGACGTATTATGGATAAGTGTGCTGTTTGGGGGGTGGGGTGTATCATACAATTCCGGTCGAAGCGAAGCTCTTTCCCAAAACGCTTGTCCATAACACATTCTGAAGATGTCTATAGGACGTATTTTCATCCACATGACATCCTGAGAATGCCATTTGGAGACAATGTTTTGTTAGCGTTGTCTCTAAGCTGGTGGACGGGTGGTACCGGATTCAAACTCAATTGCGTTTACCGGTCTAACTGTTCTGAGTTTACCATGGTTTGCTCCGAAACTCGAGTTAATATTCTCTAAGAGTTCTTATCAACATCCCCATGGAGGGTATCTCACTTCCTGTGTCTATTGAATAAGCATTTGTAAGACCAAAAGGCGGATATATGAACTAATCGAATTCATAATAACCCTTAAACGTAGTTGGAATGCGTTAAAAATGCTTAATACAAACAGAACTACAATTCCACTGATTTCCAGTTGTAGCCTTTAATATATCTAAATCTTTTTATGCGGCCCTGTAAACTATAATGTACTCTATAAAAAGCATTCTTTTGTGCATATGAATAACACACTTCAATTTCATTAAAAGGTCTGTAAGGTAAAGTTATTAATATATGACTAATAGAAATATCTCTCATAGAGAGCAATGCTTTCGAGTAATTTCGGGTGTCCCTGTACACAAATCAGTAGTTGTAATTACTCCATTTTCAATAGAAAACATCCGATAGTGAATGTGAATAACAAATATCAGTTTCAAGAAATTACACTAATATTTACGGGAACTAGAGTGCGGATAATCAAACAGACAGTTGGACAGACAGACAAATAGAAGTCATAATTACGTTTAAATTTCTTTGGACACTGTTAACTATTCCATTATTATACACTCGCGTACTGCACATTTTATTGCTAACAAGTAATTAGAGCTAGAATGTTTATTCGTAATTAGCCAAGTTGTAGATTGTTTCCGTCATCCTTTTCAGAGTCATTGAGAAGGATGATTAAATGAAGGCATTATTGAATTTTGGTACTGACAGAATAATTTATAAATTGTTAACACTTGGATGAACTGAAATAAATCTAAAGGGAATCAAGCACTTAAATTGGTTGGGGGGAGGGGGACTCTCTGAAGACGTGTTTAGGGTTGAAAGAATAGCACAAGAACTCATCCCGAAAAAATGTTAGCAGTTTAGTACATTGCTGCTTTCAAGCTGCACAGTGCCTACATTCCGTTTTTGTAGGATGAAGGCTCGTACTATTATTTTCTATCCGCCACAATTGTTGAGAGATATGTTTTTGTATGTTTCCCCCTTGGGGGGGGGGGGGGGTAAACTTTTGATCCTTTTTAACACATTCCAACAAAGTTGAAAAGTGTTTATGACTTTGGTTTGTCTGTCTGTCCGCGCTTTAACTCCCGTAAATATTTATGAAAATTCTTGAAACTGATATATAATATTCAAGTTCACTATCAATTATTCCTTATTGACAATGGGGTGATTATCTCAACTTTATTGTGTACATTGACACACAAAAGTATTCATTCCAAAGCATTGTGTTCTATGAGAGGTAGTTTTATGAACTATATTTCAATTCCTTTATTTTACACAAATTTCAATGAAATTGAAATATGTTGTTCAAGCTCCCTATCGGATGTTTGCTATAGAAAATGGAGTAAATAACAACACTGGTTTGTGTAGAGGGACACCCCAAAAAATGCCAATGCATAGAATTTTAGGACAGACATTTTTATAAATTGCATTTAAAGAACTTTCTATTGTAAAAATCATGAGGAAACTGACATTGATTTTTAATATGCTAAAATAATATTTTGTATAGAATGTGATTTTGTTATCCTTCAGATTTACAGGGATACTGCACTAAAATATTCAGATACATTATGGACTGCAATTAGAATATAAGGGCTATGTTTTCTTTAGTGTTAAGCATTTTTAACATTTTCTAATGATGTTTAAGAATGATTAGGAATTCAATTAATCTATCTGTATGCCTTTCAGAATTACTGTCTGTTACTGTCTTTGATTACGTTGGCAAAGTGTATTAAAAGTTATGTAATTCAACAAATACATACATTTGGAAAGTGTTAACAATAATGCATACCACATGATTTTGCGTTCTTGTTATTATTAGTAATAATCATTTAGCAAACTGCATTCATAAAGACCACTTAGTCGGTCAGATCATTTTATATGTATTTTCTAGGTCATTTTTACTTAAACAACTATCATGTTACTGTATCTGTTTAAAAACATATTTGCGCGTATCGTTAGATTTAAATAGTCATTTTAAATTAATATTAGAGCAAATACTGTCACACACAAGAAAACAGCACCGTCTGGAATATTTTGAAAATTCTTTTTAATATTAAATTTACTGAATGCAAGCGATTCAAAGTTTTTACCAATAAAATATAAGGGTTAAATAAGTCAAAAATCATTACGCGTGTGTGTAAAAAAGTTAATTAAAATGAAATTTTAATTTATTTTTCAATTTCGTAACTATGAATCTATTCTTGTTTCAGTGCTTGTTTGGTAGCTCCATCTAGTAGTGATATTTTGAAATCAACTCGAATATGTGTTGGAGTTACAAGATTTACAATTTCTTCTTTTATAATCACAAACTGTGTGTACCTCGAAAAACATTACACATGTTTGTGAGTTCATATTAAAAAAAACCATAATAATGTACATTATTGAAATTCTGTCAATGAAAATTTAAATAAATTATTAAATCAAGAGTATCTAAAAATTTTGCTGAAAGTGTGTTAATACTTCGTATCGACTCCTTTTTTTTAATTAAAATTAAAAGATAATGGTGTTAAATATTAAATAGTAGTGATAGTAACAACTACTGGGATGTGAAATGAAAAAAAACAAAAAAAGTATGCCAACAGCACGCGGTGTTCACCCTCCCAAGTACTAACCGCGCCCGATGCTGCTTGAAATATCTCTCATAGAGCGCAATGCTTTCGAGTAATTTCGGGTGTCCCTGTACACAAATCAGTAGTTGTAATTACTCCATTTCCAATAGAAAACATCCGATAGTGAATGTGAATAACAAATATCAGTTTCAAGAAATTACACTAATATTTACGGGAACTAGAGTGCGGATAATCAAACAGACAGTTGGACAGACAGACAAATAGAAGTCATAATTACGTTTAAATTTCTTTGGACACTGTTAACTATTCCATTATTATACACTCGCGTACTGCACATTTTATTGCTAACAAGTAATTAGAGCTAGAATGTTTATTCGTAATTAGCCAAGTTGTAGATTGTTTCCGTCATCCTTTTCAGAGTCATTGAGAAGGATGATTAAATGAAGGCATTATTGAATTTTGGTAGTGACAGAATAATTTATAAATTGTTAACACTTGGATGAACTGAAATAAATCTAAAGGGAATCAAGCACTTAAATTGGTTGGGGGGAGGGGGACTCTCTGAAGACGTGTTTAGGGTTGAAAGAATAGCACAAGAACTCATCCCGAAAAAATGTTAGCAGTTTAGTACATTGCTGCTTTCAAGCTGCACAGTGCCTACATTCCGTTTTTGTAGGATGAAGGCTCGTACTATTATTTTCTATCCGCCACAATTGTTGAGAGATATGTTTTTGTATGTTTCCCCCTTGGGGGGGGGGTAAACTTTTGATCCTTTTTAACACATTCCAACAAAGTTGAAAAGTGTTTATGACTTTGGTTTGTCTGTCTGTCCGCGCTCTAACTCCCGTAAATATTTATGAAAATTCTTGAAACTGATATATAATATTCAAGTTCACTATCAATTATTCCTTATTGACAATGGCGTGATTATCTCAACTTTATTGTGTACATTCACACACAAAAGTATTCATTCCAAAGCATTGTGTTCTATGAGAGGTAGTTTTATGAATATATTTCAATTCCTTTATTTTACACAAATTTCAATGAAATTGAAATATGTTGTTCAAGCTCCCTATCGGATGTTTGCTATAGAAAATGGAGTAAATACCAACACTGGTTTGTGTAGAGGGACACCCCAAAAAATGCCAATGCATAGAATTTTAGGACAGACATTTTTATAAATTGCATTTTAAGAACTTTCTATTGTAAAAATCATGAGGAAACTGACATTGATTTTTAATATGCTAAAATAATATTTTGTATAGAATGTGATTTTGTTATCCTTCAGATTTACAGGGATACTGCACTAAAATATTCAGATACATTATGGACTGCAATTAGAATATAAGGGCTATGTTTTCTTTAGTGTTAAGCATTTTTAACATTTTCTAATGATGTTTAAGAATGATTAGGAATTCAATTAATCTATCTGTATGCCTTTCAGAACTACTGTCTGTTACTGTCTTTGATTACGTTGGCAAAGTGTATTAAAAGTTATGTAATGCAACAAATACATACATTTGGAAAGTGTTAACAATAATGCATACAACATGATTTTGCGTTCTTGTTATTATTAGTAATAATCATTTAGCAAACTGCATTCATAAAGACCACTTAGTCGGTCAGATCATTTTATATGTATTTTCTAGGTCATTTTTACTTAAACAACTATCATGTTACTGTATCTGTTTAAAAACATATTTGCGCGTATCGTTAGATTTAAATAGTCATTTTAAATTAATATTAGAGCAAATACTGTCACACACAAGAAAACAGCACCGTCTGGAATATTTTGAAAATTCTTTTTTATATTAAATTTACTGAATGCAAGCGATTCAAAGTTTTTACCAATAAAATATAAGGATCAAATATGTCAAATATCATTACGCGTGTGTGTAAAAAAGTTAATTAAAATGAAATTTTAATTTATTTTTCAATTTCGTAACTATGAATCTATTCTTGTTTCAGTGCTTGTTTGGTAGCTCCATCTAGTAGTGATATTTTGAAATCAACTCGAATATGTGTTGGAGTTACAAGATTTACAATTTCTTCTTTTATAATCACAAACTGTGTGTCCCTCGAAAAACATTACACATGTTTGTGAGTTCATATTAAAAAAAACCATAATAATGTACATTATTGAAATTCTGTCAATGAAAATTTAAATAAATTATTAAATCAAGAGTATCTAAAAATTTTGCTGAAAGTGTGTTAATACTTCGTATCGACTCCTTTTTTTAAATTAAAATTAAAAGATAATGGTGTTAAATATTAAATAGTAGTGATAGTAACAACTACTGGGATTTGAAATGAAAAAAACAAAAAAAGTATGCCAACAGCACGCGGTGTTCACCCTCCCAAGTACTAACCGCGCCCGATGCTGCTTGACTTCGGGGACCGGAGTTCTTAAAATATTATTTCAATTTTTATAAAGTCTTTATCCGCAGACTTCCATTGATTCTATTTCAGAGTAATTTGTATTTTGCCGCTTTCAGTAAAGCTTATTTTATCCATTTAGTTATCATTATTTTCCTTTCTGTCACATATTTATTAGTGTACAGACAGAATCATGGAATGCGGTTGTTTGGTTGTAAGGTTTAGGGTCTATTGACTGCACAAGGGTCCAAGACCAGTGGGTGGAAGGCCATTCGTTTGGGTCTTTCTCAAGGGTCCTAGCCTGTATTTATACTAGTTTTGGAGAAAGACACGGAAAACTCCGAACGGTTAGGTCGTTGAGTGCGATGTGGGATCGAACTCGGCACTTCCACACTACCAATCATGGAATGGGATTTAAAAAAAAAACTCCGTGCCTAACAGCACATCTCATCCACAAGACATCCTCAGGATATCCAATGGTTGAAGGTACATCTATGGGACAGCCTCCGGACGTATTATGGTTAAGTGTGCTGTTTGGGGGTGAGGTGTATCATACAATTCCGGTCGAAGCGAAGCTCTTTCCCAAAACGCTTGTCCATAATACATTCTGAAGATGTCTATAGGACGTATTTTCATCCACAGGACATCCTGAGAATGCCATTTGGAGACAATGTTTTGTTAGCGTTGTCTCTATGCTGGTGGACGGGCGGTACCGGATTCAAACTCAATTGCGTTTACCGGTCTAACTGTTCTGAGTTTACCATGGTTTGCTCCGAAACTCGAGTTAATATTCTCTAAGAGTTCTTATCAAGATCCCCATGGAGGGTATCTCACTTCCTGTGAATATTGAATAAGCATTTCTAAGACCAAAAGGCGGATATATAAACTAATCGAATTCATAATTTAAACGTAGTTGGAATGCGTTAAAAATGCTTAATACAAACAGAACTACAATTCCACTGATTTCCAGTTGTAGCCTTTAATATATCGAAATCTTTTTATGCGGCCCTGTTAACTATAATGTACTCTATAAAAAGCATTCTTTTGTGCATATGAATAACACACTTCAATTTCATTAAAAGGTCTGTAAGGTAAAGTTATTAATATATGACTAATAGAAATATCTCTCATAGAGCGCAATGCTTTCGAGTAATTTCGGGTGTCCCTGTACACAAATCTGTAGTTGTAATTACTCCATTTTCAATAGAAAACATCCGATAGTGAATGTGAATAACAAATATCAGTTTCAAGAAATTACACTAATATTTACGGGAACTAGAGTGCGGATAATCAAACAGACAGTTGGACAGACAGACAAATAGAAGTCATAATTACGTTTAAATTTCTTTGGACACTGTTAACTATTCCATTATTATACACTCGCGTACTGCACATTTTATTGCTAACAAGTAATTAGAGCTAGAATGTTTATTCGTAATTAGCCAAGTTGTAGATTGTTTCCGTCATCCTTTTCAGAGTCATTGAGAAGGATGATTAAATGAAGGCATTATTGAATTTTGGTAGTGACAGAATAATTTATAAATTGTTAACACTTGGATGAACTGAAATAAATCTAAAGGGAATCAAGCACTTAAATTGGTTGGGGGGAGGGGGACTCTCTGAAGACGTGTTTAGGGTTGAAAGAATAGCACAAGAACTCATCCCGAAAAAATGTTAGCAGTTTAGTACATTGCTGCTTTCAAGCTGCACAGTGCCTACATTCCGTTTTTGTAGGATGAAGGCTCGTACTATTATTTTCTATCCGCCACAATTGTTGAGAGATATGTTTTTTTGTATGTTTCCCCCTTGGGGGGGGGGGTAAACTTTTGATCCTTTTTAACACATTCCAACAAAGTTGAAAAGTGTTTATGACTTTGGTTTGTCTGTCTGTCCGCGCTCTAACTCCCGTAAATATTTATGAAAATTCTTGAAACTGATATATAATATTCAAGTTCACTATCAATTATTCCTTATTGACAATGGCGTGATTATCTCAACTTTATTGTGTACATTGACACACAAAAGTATTCATTCCAAAGCATTGTGTTCTATGAGAGGTAGTTTTATGAACTATATTTCAATTCCTTTATTTTACACAAATTTCAATGAAATTGAAATATGTTGTTCAAGCTCCCTATCGGATGTTTGCTATAGAAAATGGAGTAAATACCAACACTGGTTTGTGTAGAGGGACACCCCAAAAAATGCCAATGCATAGAATTTTAGGACAGACATTTTTATAAATTGCATTTTAAGAACTTTCTATTGTAAAAATCATGAGGAAACTGACATTGATTTTTAATATGCTAAAATAATATTTTGTATAGAATGTGATTTTGTTATCCTTCAGATTTACAGGGATACTGCACTAAAATATTCAGATACATTATGGACTGCAATTAGAATATAAGGGCTATATTTTCTTTAGTGTTAAGCATTTTTTAACATTTTCTAATGATGTTTAAGAATGATTAGGAATTCAATTAATCTATCTGTATGCCTTTCAGAACTACTGTCCCTAACAGCACAGTTAGGCTTAACTCCTCCAAAGTACATCTTAAGGATGTTTCTGGGATGTCTTTTCATCCAGAATACATCTTGAAGATATCCTTGGGAGGCGATGTGCTGTCTGGGGTCTGTTACTGTCTTTGATTACGTTGGCAAAGTGTATTAAAAGTTATGTAATGCAACAAATACATACATTTGGAAAGTGTTAACAATAATGCATACCACATGATTTTGCGTTCTTGTTATTATTAGTAATAATCATTTAGCAAACTGCATTCATAAAGACCACTTAGTCGGTCAGATCATTTTATATGTATTTTCTAGGTCATTTTTACTTAAACAACTATCATGTTACTGTATCTGTTTAAAAACATATTTGCGCGTATCGTTAGATTTAAATAGTCATTTTAAATTAATATTAGAGCAAATACTGTCACACACAAGAAAAGAGCCCACCAGCGGCCGAGCGGTTCTGCGCTCAAAGCTGGTAGATGGGAGGTGCCGGGTTCGATCCCAGGTCGCGCTCATCGACCTAGCCGTTCGGAGTTTTCCGTGGTTTCCTCCGAAACTCGCGTAAATACGGGCTAGGACCCCTTAGAAAGACCCCCACGGAGGGCATTCCCCCCATAGGCCTAGGACACATAAGGAGTCAATCGGCCTTAATCCTCCAACCAACCAACCACACACAAGAAAACAGCACCGTCTGGAATATTTTGAAAATTCTTTTTAATATTAAATTTACTGAATGCAAGCGATTCAAAGTTTTTACCAATAAAATATAAGGGTTAACTATGTCAAAAATCATTACGCGTGTGTGTAAAAAAGTTAATTAAAATGAAATTTTAATTTAATTTTCAATTTCGTAACTATGAATCTATTCTTGTTTCAGTGCTTGTTTGGTAGCTCCATCTAGTAGTGATATTTTGAAATCAACTCGAATATGTGTTGGAGTTACAAGATTTACAATTTCTTCTTTTATAATCACAAACTGTGTGTCCCTCGAAAAACATTACACATGTTTGTGAGTTCATATTAAAAAAAACCATAATAATGTACATTATTGAAATTCTGTCAATGAAAATTTAAATAAATTATTAAATCAAGAGTATCTAAAAATTTTGCTGAAAGTGTGTTAATACTTCGTATCGACTCCTTTTTTTAAATTAAAATTAAAAGATAATGGTGTTAAATATTAAATAGTAGTGATAGTAACAACTACTGGGATTTGAAATGAAAAAAACAAAAAAAGTATGCCAACAGCACGCGGTGTTCACCCTCCCAAGTACTAACCGCGCCCGATGCTGCTTGACTTCGGGGACCGGAGTTCTTAAAATATTATTTCAATTTTTATAAAGTCTTTATCCGCAGACTTCCATTGATTCTATTTCAGAGTAATTTGTATTTTGCCGCTTTCAGTAAAGCTTATTTTATCCATTTAGTTATCATTATTTTCCTTTCTGTCACATATTTATTAGTGTACAGACAGAATCATGGAATGCGGTTGTTTGGTTGTAAGGTTTAGGGTCTATTGACTGCACAAGGGTCCAAGACCAGTGGGTGGAAGGCCATTCGTTTGGGTCTTTCTCAAGGGTCCTAGCCTGTATTTATACTAGTTTTGGAGAAAGACACGGAAAACTCCGAACGGTTAGGTCGTTGAGTGCGATGTGGGATCGAACTCGGCACTTCCACACTACCAATCATGGAATGGGATTTGAAAAAAAAAAACTCCGTGCCTAACAGCACATCTCATCCACAAGACATCCTCAGGATATCCTATGGTTGAAGGTACATCTATGGGACAGCCTCCGGACGTATTATGGATAAGTGTGCTGTTTGGGGGTGAGGTGTATCATACAATTCCGGTCGAAGCGAAGCATTTTCCCAAAACGCTTGTCCATAATACATTCTGAAGATGTCTATAGGACGTATTTTCATCCACAGGACATCCTGAGAATGCCATTTGGAGACAATGTTTTGTTAGCGTTGTCTCTAAGCTGGTGGACGGGCGGTACCGGATTCAAACTCAATTGCGTTTACCGGTCTAACTGGTCTGAGTTTACCATGGTTTGCTCCGAAACTCGAGTTAATATTCTCTAAGAGTTCTTATCAAGATCCCCATGGAGGGTATCTCACTTCCTGTGTATATTGAATAAGCATTTCTAAGACCAAAAGGCGGATATATAAACTAATCGAATTCATAATTTAAACGTAGTTGGAATGCGTTAAAAATGCTTAATACAAACAGAACTACAATTCCACTGATTTCTAGTTGTAGCCTTTAATATATCGAAATCTTTTTATGCGGCCCTGTTAACTATAATGTACTCTATAAAAAGCATTCTTTTGTGCATATGAATAACACACTTCAATTTCATTAAAAGGTCTGTAAGGTAAAGTTATTAATATATGACTAATAGAAATATCTCTCATAGAGCGCAATGCTTTCGAGTAATTTCGGGTGTCCCTGTACACAAATCAGTAGTTGTAATTACTCCATTTTCAATAGAAAACATCCGATAGTGAATGTGAATAACAAATATCAGTTTCAAGAAATTACACTAATATTTACGGGAACTAGAGTGCGGATAATCAAACAGACAGTTGGACAGACAGACAAATAGAAGTCATAATTACGTTTAAATTTCTTTGGACACTGTTAACTATTCCATTATTATACACTCGCGTACTGCACATTTTATTGCTAACAAGTAATTAGAGCTAGAATGTTTATTCGTAATTAGCCAAGTTGTAGATTGTTTCCGTCATCCTTTTCAGAGTCATTGAGAAGGATGATTAAATGAAGGCATTATTGAATTTTGGTAGTGACAGAATAATTTATAAATTGTTAACACTTGGATGAACTGAAATAAATCTAAAGGGAATCAAGCACTTAAATTGGTTGGGGGGAGGGGGACTCTCTGAAGACGTGTTTAGGGTTGAAAGAATAGCACAAGAACTCATCCCGAAAAAATGTTAGCAGTTTAGTACATTGCTGCTTTCAAGCTGCACAGTGCCTACATTCCGTTTTTGTAGGATGAAGGCTCGTACTATTATTTTCTATCCGCCACAATTGTTGAGAGATATGTTTTTGTATGTTTCCCCCTTGGGGGGGGGGGGGGGGGGGTAAACTTTTGATCCTTTTTAACACATTCCAACAAAGTTGAAAAGTGTTTATGACTTTGGTTTGTCTGTCTGTCCGCGCTCTAACTCCCGTAAATATTTATGAAAACTCTTGAAACTGATATATAATATTCAAGTTCACTATCAATTATTCCTTATTGACAATGGCGTGATTATCTCAACTTTATTGTGTACATTGACACACAAAAGTATTCATTCCAAAGCATTGTGTTCTATGAGAGGTAGTTTTATGAACTATATTTCAATTCCTTTATTTTACACAAATTTCAATGAAATTGAAATATGTTGTTCAAGCTCCCTATCGGATGTTTGCTATAGAAAATGGAGTAAATAACAACACTGGTTTGTGTAGAGGGACACCCCAAAAAATGCCAATGCATAGAATTTTAGGACAGACATTTTTATAAATTGCTTTTAAAGAACTTTCTATTGTAAAAATCATGAGGAAACTGACATTGATTTTTAATATGCTAAAATAATATTTTGTATAGAATGTGATTTTGTTATCCTTCAGATTTACAGGGATACTGCACTAAAATATTCAGATACATTATGGACTGCAATTAGAATATAAGGGCTATGTTTTCTTTAGTGTTAAGCATTTTTAACATTTTCTAATGATGTTTAAGAATGCTTAGGAATTCAATTAATCTATCTGTATGCCTTTCAGAACTACTGTCTGTTACTGTCTTTGATTACGTTGGCAAAGTGTATTAAAAGTTATGTAATGCAACAAATACATACATTTGGAAAGTGTTAACAATAATGCATACCACATGATTTTGCGTTCCTGTTATTATTAGTAATAATCATTTAGCAAACTGCATTCATAAAGACCACTTAGTCGGTCAGATCATTTTATATGTATTTTGTAGGTCATTTTTACTTAAACAACTATCATGTTACTGTATCTGTTTAAAAACATATTTGCGCGTATCGTTAGATTTAAATAGTCATTTTAAATTAATATTAGAGCAAATACTGTCACACACAAGAAAACAGCACCGTCTGGAATATTTTGAAAATTCTTTTTAATATTAAATTTACTGAATGCAAGCTATTCAAAGTTTTTACCAATAAAATATAAGGGTTAAATATGTCAAAAATCATTACGCGTGTGTGTAAAAAAGTTAATTAAAATGAAATTTTAATTTATTTTTCAATTTCGTAACTATGAATCTATTCTTGTTTCAGTGCTTGTTTGGTAGCTCCATCTAGTAGTGATATTTTGAAATCAACTCGAATATGTGTTGGAGTTACAAGATTTACAATTTCTTCTTTTATAATCACAAACTGTGTGTCCCTCGAAAAACATTACACATGTTTGTGAGTTCATATTAAAAAAAACCATAATAATGTACATTATTGAAATTCTGTCAATGAAAATTTAAATAAATTATTAAATCAAGAGTATCTAAAAATTTTGCTGAAAGTGTGTTAATACTTCGTATCGACTCCTTTTTTTAAATTAAAATTAAAAGATTATGGTGTTAAATATTAAATAGTAGTGATAGTAACACCTACTGGGATGTGAAATGAAAAAAACAAAAAAAGTATGCCAACAGCACGCGGTGTTCACCCTCCCAAGTACTAACCGCGCCCGATTCTGCTTGACTTCGGGGCAGGACGAGAACCGGTACGTTCAGCGTGGTATGGCCGTTGGCAAACAACTAGTTCTTAAAATATTATTTCAATTTTTATAAAGTTTTTATCCGCAGACTTCCATTGATTCTATTTCCGAGTAATTTGTATTTTGCCGCTTTCAGTAAAGCTTATTTTATCCATTTAGTTATCATTATTTTCCTTTCTGTCACATATTTATTAGTGTACAGACAGAATCATGGAATGCGGTTGGTTGGTTGTAAGGTTTAGGGTCTATTGACTGCACAAGGGTCCAAGACCAGTGGGTGGAAGGCCATTCGTTTGGGTCTTTCTCAAGGGTCCTAGCCTGTATTTATACTAGTTTTGGAGAAAGACACGGAAAACTCCGAACGGTTAGGTCGTTGAGTGCGATGTGGGATCGAACTCGGCACTTCCACACTACCAATCATGGAATGGGATTTAAAAAAAAAAACTCCGTGCCTAACAGCCCAGACAGCACACCGCCTCCTCAGGATATCTTCAAGATGTCTTCTGGATGAAAAGGCATCCCAGAAACGTCCTTAAGATGTACTGTGGATAAGTTAAGATAACTGTGCTGTTAGGGAAGCACATCACATCCACAAGACATCCTCAGGATATCCTATGGTTGAAGGTACATCTATGGGACAGCCTCCGGACGTATTATGGATAAGTGTGCTGTTTGGGGGTGAGGTGTATCATACAATTCCGGTCGAAGCGAAGCTCTTTCCCAAAACGCTTGTCCATAATACATTCTGAAGATGTCTATAGGACGTATTTTCATCCACAGGACATCCTGAGAATGCCATTTGGAGACAATGTTTTGTTAGCGTTGTCTCTAAGCTGGTGGACGGGCGGTACCGGATTCAAACTCAATTGCGTTTACCGGTCTAACTGTTCTGAGTTTACCATGGTTTGCTCCGAAACTCGAGTTAATATTCTCTAAGAGTTCTTATCAAGATCCCCATGGAGGGTATCTCACTTCCTGTGTATATTGATTAAGCATTTGTAAGACCAAAAGGCGGATATATAAACTAATCGAATTCATAATTTAAACGTAGTTGGAATGCGTTAAAAATGCTTAATACAAACAGAACTACAATTCCACTGATTTCCAGTTGTAGCCTTTAATATATCTAAATCTTTTTATGCGGCCCTGTAAACTATAATGTACTCTATAAAAAGCATTCTTTTGTGCATATGAATAACACACTTCAATTTCATTAAAAGGTCTGTAAGGTAAAGTTATTAATATATGACTAATAGAAATATCTCTCATAGAGCGCAATGCTTTCGAGTAATTTCGGGTGTCCCTGTACACAAATCAGTAGTTGTAATTACTCCATTTTCAATAGAAAACATCCGATGGTGAATGTGAATAACAAATATCAGTTTCAAGAAATTACACTAATATTTACGGGAACTAGAGTGCGGATAATCAAACAGACAGTTGGACAGACAGACAAATAGAAGTCATAATTACGTTTAAATTTCTTTGGACACTGTTAACTATTCCATTATTATACACTCGCGTACTGCACATTTTATTGCTAACAAGTAATTAGAGCTAGAATGTTTATTCGTAATTAGCCAAGTTGTAGATTGTTTCCGTCATCCTTTTCAGAGTCATTGAGAAGGATGATTAAATGAAGGCATTATTAAATTTTGGTAGTGACAGAATAATTTATAAATTGTTAACACTTGGATGAACTGAAATAAATCTAAAGGGAATCAAGCACTTAAATTGGTTGGGGGGAGGGGGACTCTCTGAAGACGTGTTTAGGGTTGAAAGAATAGCACAAGAACTCATCCCGAAAAAATGTTAGCAGTTTAGTACATTGCTGCTTTCAAGCTGCACAGTGCCTACATACCGTTTTTGTAGGATGAAGGCTCGTACTATTATTTTCTATCCGCCACAATTGTTGAGAGATATATTTTTGTATGTTTCCCCATTGGGGGGGGGGGGGGTAAACTTTTGATCCTTTTTAACACTTCCAACAAAGTTGAAAAGTGTTTATGACTTTGGTTTGTCTGTCTGTCCGCGCTCTAACTCCCGTAAATATTTATGAAAATTCTTGAAACTGATACATAATATTCAAGTTCACTATCAATTATTCCTTATTGACAATGGCGTGATTATCTCAACTTTATTGTGTACATTGACACACAAAAGTATTCATTCCAAAGCATTGTGTTCTATGAGAGGTAGTTTTATGAACTATATTTCAATTCCTTTATTTTACACAAATTTCAATGAAATTGAAATATGTTGTTCAAGCTCCCTATCGGATGTTTGCTATAGAAAATGGAGTAAATACCAACACTGGTTTGTGTAGAGGGACACCCCAAAAAATGCCAATGCATAGAATTTTAGAACAGACATTTTTATAAATTGCATTTTAAGAACTTTCTATTGTAAAAATCATGAGGAAACTCACATTGATTTTTAATATGCTAAAATAATATTTTGTATAGAATGTGATTTTGTTATCCTTCAGATTTACAGGGATACTGCACTAAAATATTCAGATACATTATGGACTGCAATTAGAATATAAGGGCTATGTTTTCTTTAGTGTTAAGCATTTTTAACATTTTCTAATGATGTTTAAGAATGATTAGGAATTCAATTAATCTATCTGTATGCCTTTCAGAACTACTGTCTGTTACTGTCTTTGATTACGTTGGCAAAGTGTATTAAAAGTTATGTAATGCAACAAATACATACATTTGGAAAGTGTTAACAATAATGCATACCACATGATTTTGCATTCTTGTTATTATTAGTAATAATCATTTAGCAAACTGCATTCATAAAGACCACTTAGTCGGTCAGATCATTTTATATGTATTTTCTAGGTCATTTTTACTTAAACAACTATCATGTTACTGTATCTGTTTAAAAACATATTTGCGCGTATCGTTAGATTTAAATAGTCATTTTAAATTAATATTAGAGCAAATACTGTCACACACAAGAAAACAGCACCGTCTGGAATATTTTGAAAATTCTTTTTAATATTAAATTTACAGAATGCAAGCGATTCAAAGTTTTTACCAATAAAATATAAGGGTTAAATATGTCAAAAATCATTACGCGTGTGTGTAAAAAAGTTAATTAAAATGAAATTTTAATTTATTTTTCAATTTCGTAACTATGAATCTATTCTTGTTTCAGTGCTTGTTTGGTAGCTCCATCTAGTAGTGATATTTTGAAATCAACTCGAATATGTGTTGGAGTTACAAGATTTACAATTTCTTCTTTTATAATCACAAACTGTGTGTCCCTCGAAAAACATTACACATGTTTGTGAGTTCATATTAAAAAAAACCATAATAATGTACATTATTGAAATTCTGTCAATGAAAATTTAAATAAATTATTAAATCAAGAGTATCTAAAAATTTTGCTGAAAGTGTGTTAATACTTCGTATCGACTCCTTTTTTTAAATTAAAATTAAAAGATAATGGTGTTAAATATTAAATAGTAGTGATAGTAACAACTACTGGGATTTGAAATGAAAAAAACAAAAAAAGTATGCCAACAGCACGCGGTGTTCACCCTCCCAAGTACTAACCGCGCCCGATGCTGCTTGACTTCGGGGACCGGAGTTCTTAAAATATTATTTCAATTTGTATAAAGTCTTTATCCGCAGACTTCCATTGATTCTATTTCAGAGCAATTTGTATTTTGCCGCTTTCAGTAAAGCTTATTTTATCCATTTAGTTATCATTATTTTCCTTTCTGTCACATATTTATTAGTGTACAGACAGAATCATGGAATGCGGTTGTTTGGTTGTAAGGTTTAGGGTCTATTGACTGCACAAGGGTCCAAGACCAGTGGGTGGAAGGCCATTCGTTTGGGTCTTTCTCAAGGGTCCTAGCCTGTATTTATACTAGTTTTGGAGAAAGACACGGAAAACTCCGAACGGTTAGGTCGTTGAGTGCGATGTGGGATCGAACTCGGCACTTCCACACTACCAATCATGGAATGGGATTTAAAAAAAAAAAACTCCGTGCCTAACAGCACATCTCATCCACAAGACATCCTCAGGATATCCTATGGTTGAAGGTACATCTATGGGACAGCCTCCGGACGTATTATGGATAAGTGTGCTGTTTGGGGGTGAGGTGTATCATACAATTCCGGTCGAAGCGAAGCTCTTTCCCAAAACGCTTGTCCATAATACATTCTGAAGATGTCTATAGGACGTATTTTCATCCACAGGACATCCTGAGAATGCCATTTGGAGACAATGTTTTGTTAGCGTTGTCTCTAAGCTGGTGGACGGGCGGTACCGGATTCAAACTCAATTGCGTTTACCGGTCTAACTGGTCTGAGTTTACCATGGTTTGCTCCGAAACTCGAGTTAATATTCTCTAAGAGTTCTTATCAAGATCCCCATGGAGGGTATCTCACTTCCTGTGTATATTGAATAAGCATTTCTAAGACCAAAAGGCGGATATATAAACTAATCGAATTCATAATTTAAACGTAGTTGGAATGCGTTAAAAATGCTTAATACAAACAGAACTACAATTCCACTGATTTCTAGTTGTAGCCTTTAATATATCGAAATCTTTTTATGCGGCCCTGTTAACTATAATGTACTCTATAAAAAGCATTCTTTTGTGCATATGAATAACACACTTCAATTTCATTAAAAGGTCTGTAAGGTAAAGTTATTAATATATGACTAATAGAAATATCTCTCATAGAGCGCAATGCTTTCGAGTAATTTCGGGTGTCCCTGTACACAAATCAGTAGTTGTAATTACTCCATTTTCAATAGAAAACATCCGATAGTGAATGTGAATAACAAATATCAGTTTCAAGAAATTACACTAATATTTACGGGAACTAGAGTGCGGATAATCAAACAGACAGTTGGACAGACAGACAAATAGAAGTCATAATTACGTTTAAATTTCTTTGGACACTGTTAACTATTCCATTATTATACACTCGCGTACTGCACATTTTATTGCTAACAAGTAATTAGAGCTAGAATGTTTATTCGTAATTAGCCAAGTTGTAGATTGTTTCCGTCATCCTTTTCAGAGTCATTGAGAAGGATGATTAAATGAAGGCATTATTGAATTTTGGTAGTGACAGAATAATTTATAAATTGTTAACACTTGGATGAACTGAAATAAATCTAAAGGGAATCAAGCACTTAAATTGGTTGGGGGGGAGGGGGACTCTCTGAAGACGTGTTTAGGGTTGAAAGAATAGCACAAGAACTCATCCCGAAAAAATGTTAGCAGTTTAGTACATTGCTGCTTTCAAGCTGCACAGTGCCTACATTCCGTTTTTGTAGGATGAAGGCTCGTACTATTATTTTCTATCCGCCACAATTGTTGAGAGATATGTTTTTGTATGTTTCCCCCTTGGGGGGGGGGGGTAAACTTTTGATCCTTTTTAACACATTCCAACAAAGTTGAAAAGTGTTTATGACTTTGGTTTGTCTGTCTGTCCGCGCTCTAACTCCCGTAAATATTTATGAAAATTCTTGAAACTGATATATAATATTCAAGTTCACTATCAATTATTCCTTATTGACAATGGCGTGATTATCTCAACTTTATTGTGTACATTGACACACAAAAGTATTCATTCCAAAGCATTGTGCTCTATGAGAGGTAGTTTTATAAACTATATTTCAATTCCTTTATTTTACACAAATTTCAATGAAATTGAAATATGTTGTTCAAGCTCCCTATCGGATGTTTGCTATAGAAAATGGAGTAAATAACAACACTGGTTTGTGTAGAGGGACACCCCAAAAAATGCCAATGCATAGAATTTTAGGACAGACATTTTTATAAATTGCTTTTAAAGAACTTTCTATTGTAAATATCATGAGGAAACTGACATTGATTTTTAATATGCTAAAATAATATTTTGTATAGAATGTGATTTTGTTATCCTTCAGATTTACAGGGATACTGCACTAAAATATTCAGATACATTATGGACTGCAATTAGAATATAAGGGCTATGTTTTCTTTAGTGTTAAGCATTTTTAACATTTTCTAATGATGTTTAAGAATGCTTAGGAATTCAATTAATCTATCTGTATGCCTTTCAGAACTACTGTCTGTTACTGTCTTTGATTACGTTGGCAAAGTGTATTAAAAGTTATGTAATGCAACAAATACATACATTTGGAAAGTGTTAACAATAATGCATACCACATGATTTTGCGTTCCTGTTATTATTAGTAATAATCATTTAGCAAACTGCATTCATAAAGACCACTTAGTCGGTCAGATCATTTTATATGTATTTTCTAGGTCATTTTTACTTAAACAACTATCATGTTACTGTATCTGTTTAAAAACATATTTGCGCGTATCGTTAGATTTAAATAGTCATTTTAAATTAATATTAGAGCAAATACTGTCACACACAAGAAAACAGCACCGTCTGGAATATTTTGAAAATTCTTTTTAATATTAAATTTACTGAATGCAAGCTATTCAAAGTTTTTACCAATAAAATATAAGGGTTAAATATGTCAAAAATCATTACGCGTGTGTGTAAACAAGTTAATTAAAATGAAATTTTAATTTATTTTTCAATTTCGTAACTATGAATCTATTCTTGTTTCAGTGCTTGTTTGGTAGCTCCATCTAGTAGTGATATTTTGAAATCAACTCGAATATGTGTTGGAGTTACAAGATTTACAATTTCTTCTTTTATAATCACAAACTGTGTGTCCCTCGAAAAACATTACACATGTTTGTGAGTTCATATTAAAAAAAACCATAATAATGTACATTATTGAAATTCTGTCAATGAAAATTTAAATAAATTATTAAATCAAGAGTATCTAAAAATTTTGCTGAAAGTGTGTTAATACTTCGTATCGACTCCTTTTTTTAAATTAAAATTAAAAGATAATGGTGTTAAATATTAAATAGTAGTGATAGTAACACCTACTGGGATGTGAAATGAAAAAAACAAAAAAAGTATGCCAACAGCACGCGGTGTTCACCCTCCCAAGTACTAACCGCGCCCGATTCTGCTAGACTTCGGGGCAGGACGAGAACCGGTACGTTCAGCATGGTATGGCCGTTGGCAAACAACTAGTTCTTAAAATATTATTTCAATTTTTATAAAGTTTTTATCCGCAGACTTCCATTGATTCTATTTCCGAGCAATTTGTATTTTGCCGCTTTCAGTAAAGCTTATTTTATCCATTTAGTTATCATTATTTTCCTTTCTGTCACATATTTATTAGTGTACAGACAGAATCATGGAATGCGGTTGGTTGGTTGTAAGGTTTAGGGTCTATTGACTGCACAAGGGTCCAAGACCAGTGGGTGGAAGGCCATTCGTTTGGGTCTTTCTCAAGGGTCCTAGCCTGTATTTATACTAGTTTTGGAGAAAGACACGGAAAACTCCGAACGGTTAGGTCGTTGAGTGCGATGTGGGATCGAACTCGGCACTTCCACACTACCAATCATGGAATGGGATTTAAAAAAAAAAACTCCGTGCCTAACAGCCCAGACAGCACACCGCCTCCTCAGGATATCTTCAAGATGTCTTCTGGATGAAAAGGCATCCCAGAAACGTCCTTAAGATGTACTGTGGATAAGTTAAGATAACTGTGCTGTTAGGGAAGCACATCACATCCACAAGACATCCTCAGGATATCCTATGGTTGAAGGTACATCTATGGGACAGCCTCCGGACGTATTATGGATAAGTGTGCTGTTTGGGGAGTGGGGTGTATCATACAATTCCGGTCGAAGCGAAGCTCTTTCCCAAAACGCTTGTCCATAATACATTCTGAAGATGTCTATAGGACGTATTTTCATCCACAGGACATCCTGAGAATGCCATTTGGAGACAATGTTTTGTTAGCGTTGTCTCTAAGCTGGTGGACGGGCGGTACCGGATTCAAACTCAATTGCGTTTACCGGTCTAACTGTTCTGAGTTTACCATGGTTTGCTCCGAAACTCGAGTTAATATTCTCTAAGAGTTCTTATCAAGATCCCCATGGAGGGTATCTCACTTCCTGTGTATATTGAATAAGCATTTGTAAGACCAAAAGGCGGATATATAAACTAATCGAATTCATAATAACCCTTAAATGTAGTTGGAATGCGTTAAAAATGCTTAATACAAACAGAACTACAATTCCACTGATTTCCAGTTGTAGCCTTTAATATATCTAAATCTTTTTATGCGGCCCTGTAAACTATAATGTACTCTATAAAAAGCATTCTTTTGTGCATATGAATAACACACTTCAATTTCATTAAAAGGTCTGTAAGGTAAAGTTATTAATATATGACTAATAGAAATATCTCTCATAGAGCGCAATGCTTTCGAGTAATTTCGGGTGTCCCTGTACACAAATCAGTAGTTGTAATTACTCCATTTTCAATAGAAAACATCCGATGGTGAATGTGAATAACAAATATCAGTTTCAAGAAATTACACTAATATTTACGGGAACTAGAGTGCGGATAATCAAACAGACAGTTGGACAGACAGACAAATAGAAGTCATAATTACGTTTAAATTTCTTTGGACACTGTTAACTATTCCATTATTATACACTCGCGTACTGCACATTTTATTGCTAACAAGTAATTAGAGCTAGAATGTTTATTCGTAATTAGCCAAGTTGTAGATTGTTTCCGTCATCCTTTTCAGAGTCATTGAGAAGGATGATTAAATGAAGGCATTATTAAATTTTGGTAGTGACAGAATAATTTATAAATTGTTAACACTTGGATGAACTGAAATAAATCTAAAGGGAATCAAGCACTTAAATTGGTTGGGGGGAGGGGGACTCTCTGAAGACGTGTTTAGGGTTGAAAGAATAGCACAAGAACTCATCCCGAAAAAATGTTAGCAGTTTAGTACATTGCTGCTTTCAAGCTGCACAGTGCCTACATACCGTTTTTGTAGGATGAAGGCTCGTACTATTATTTTCTATCCGCCACAATTGTTGAGAGATATATTTTTGTATGTTTCCCCATTGGGGGGGGGGGGGGGGGTAAACTTTTGATCCTTTTTAACACTTCCAACAAAGTTGAAAAGTGTTTATGACTTTGGTTTGTCTGTCTGTCCGCGCTCTAACTCCCGTAAATATTTATGAAAATTCTTGAAACTGATATATAATATTCAAGTTCACTATCAATTATTCCTTATTGACAATGGCGTGATTCTCTCAACTTTATTGTGTACATTGACACACAAAAGTATTCATTCCAAAGCATTGTGTTCTATGAGAGGTAGTTTTATGAACTATATTTCACCGTCTGGAATATTTTGAAAATTCTTTTTAATATTAAATTTACTGAATGCAAGCGATTCAAAGTTTTTACCAATAAAATATAAGGGTTAAATATGTCAAAAATCATTACGCGTGTGTGTAAAAAAGTTAATTAAAATGAAATTTTAATTTATTTTTCAATTTCGTAACTATGAATCTATTCTTGTTTCAGTGCTTGTTTGGTAGCTCCATCTAGTAGTGATATTTTGAAATCAACTCGAATATGTGTTGGAGTTACAAGATTTACAATTTCTTCTTTTATAATCACAAACTGTGTGTCCCTCGAAAAACATTACACATGTTTGTGAGTTCATATTAAAAAAAAACCATAATAATGTACATTATTGAAATTCTGTCAATGAAAATTTAAATAAATTATTAAATCAAGAGTATCTAAAAATTTTGCTGAAAGTGTGTTAATACTTCGTATCGACTCCTTTTTTTAAATTAAAATTAAAAGATAATGGTGTTAAATATTAAATAGTAGTGATAGTAACAACTACTGGGATTTGAAATGAAAAAAACAAAAAAAGTATGCCAACAGCACGCGGTGTTCACCCTCCCAAGTACTAACCGCGCCCGATGCTGCTTGACTTCGGGGACCGGAGTTCTTAAAATATTATTTCAATTTTTATGTAGTTTTTTTTATGAAGTCTTTATCCGCAGACTTCCATTGATTCTATTTCAGAGTAATTTGTATTTTGCCGCTTTCAGTAAAGCTTATTTTATCCATTTAGTTATCATTATTTTCCTTTCTGTCACATATTTATTAGTGCACAGACAGAATCATGGAATGCGGTTGTTTGGTTGTAAGGTTTAGGGTCTATTGACTGCACAAGGGTCCAAGACCAGTGGGTGGAAGGCCATTCGTTTGGGTCTTTCTCAAGGGTCCTAGCCTGTATTTATACTAGTTTTGGAGAAAGACACAGAAAACTCCGAACGGTTAGGTCGTTGAGTGCGATGTGGGATCGAACTCGGCACTTCCACACTACCAATCATGGAATGGGATTTAAAAAAAAAAAACTCCGTGCCTAACAGCACATCTCATCCACAAGACATCCTCAGGATATCCTATGGTTGAAGGTACATCTATGGGACAGCCTCCGGACGTATTATGGATAAGTGTGCTGTTTGGGGGTGAGGTGTATCATACAATTCCGGTCGAAGCGAAGCTCTTTCCCAAAACGCTTGTCCATAATACATTCTGAAGATGTCTATAGGACGTATTTTCATCCACAGGACATCCTGAGAATGCCATTTGGAGACAATGTTTTGTTAGCGTTGTCTCTAAGCTGGTGGACGGGCGGTACCGGATTCAAACTCAATTGCGTTTACCGGTCTAACTGGTCTGAGTTTACCATGGTTTGCTCCGAAACTCGAGTTAATATTCTCTAAGAGTTCTTATCAAGATCCCCATGGAGGGTATCTCACTTCCTGTGTATATTGAATAAGCATTTCTAAGACCAAAAGGCGGATATATAAACTAATCGAATTCATAATTTAAACGTAGTTGGAATGCGTTAAAAATGCTTAATACAAACAGAACTACAATTCCACTGATTTCTAGTTGTAGCCTTTAATATATCGAAATCTTTTTATGCGGCCCTGTTAACTATAATGTACTCTATAAAAAGCATTCTTTTGTGCATATGAATAACACACTTCAATTTCATTAAAAGGTCTGTAAGGTAAAGTTATTAATATATGACTAATAGAAATATCTCTCATAGAGCGCAATGCTTTCGAGTAATTTCGGGTGTCCCTGTACACAAATCAGTAGTTGTAATTACTCCATTTTCAATAGAAAACATCCGATAGTGAATGTGAATAACAAATATCAGTTTCAAGAAATTACACTAATATTTACGGGAACTAGAGTGCGGATAATCAAACAGACAGTTGGACAGACAGACAAATAGAAGTCATAATTACGTTTAAATTTCTTTGGACACTGTTAACTATTCCATTATTATACACTCGCGTACTGCACATTTTATTGCTAACAAGTAATTAGAGCTAGAATGTTTATTCGTAATTAGCCAAGTTGTAGATTGTTTCCGTCATCCTTTTCAGAGTCATTGAGAAGGATGATTAAATGAAGGCATTATTGAATTTTGGTAGCGACAGAATAATTTATAAATTGTTAACACTTGGATGAACTGAAATAAATCTAAAGGGAATCAAGCACTTAAATTGGTTGGGGGGGAGGGGGACTCTCTGAAGACGTGTTTAGGGTTGAAAGAATAGCACAAGAACTCATCCCGAAAAAATGTTAGCAGTTTAGTACATTGCTGCTTTCAAGCTGCACAGTGCCTACATTCCGTTTTTGTAGGATGAAGGCTCGTACTATTATTTTCTATCCGCCACAATTGTTGAGAGATATGTTTTTGTATGTTTCCCCCTTGGGGGGGGGGGGGGTAAACTTTTGATCCTTTTTAACACATTCCAACAAAGTTGAAAAGTGTTTATGACTTTGGTTTGTCTGTCTGTCCGCGCTCTAACTCCCGTAAATATTTATGAAAATTCTTGAAACTGATATATAATATTCAAGTTCACTATCAATTATTCCTTATTGACAATGGCGTGATTATCTCAACTTTATTGTGTACATTGACACACAAAAGTATTCATTCCAAAGCATTGTGCTCTATGAGAGGTAGTTTTATAAACTATATTTCAATTCCTTTATTTTACAAAAATTTCAATGAAATTGAAATATGTTGTTCAAGCTCCCTATCGGATGTTTGCTATAGAAAATGGAGTAAATAACAACACTGGTTTGTGTAGAGGGACACCCCAAAAAATGCCAATGCATAGAATTTTAGGACAGACATTTTTATAAATTGCTTTTAAAGAACTTTCTATTGTAAATATCATGAGGAAACTGACATTGATTTTTAATATGCTAAAATAATATTTTGTATAGAATGTGATTTTGTTATCCTTCAGATTTACAGGGATACTGCACTAAAATATTCAGATACATTATGGACTGCAATTAGAATATAAGGGCTATGTTTTCTTTAGTGTTAAGCATTTTTAACATTTTCTAATGATGTTTAAGAATGCTTAGGAATTCAATTAATCTATCTGTATGCCTTTCAGAACTACTGTCTGTTACTGTCTTTGATTACGTTGGCAAAGTGTATTAAAAGTTATGTAATGCAACAAATACATACATTTGGAAAGTGTTAACAATAATGCATACCACATGATTTTGCGTTCCTGTTATTATTAGTAATAATCATTTAGCAAACTGCATTCATAAAGACCACTTAGTCGGTCAGATCATTTTATATGTATTTTCTAGGTCATTTTTACTTAAACAACTATCATGTTACTGTATCTGTTTAAAAACATATTTGCGCGTATCGTTAGATTTAAATAGTCATTTTAAATTAATATTAGAGCAAATACTGTCACACACAAGAAAACAGCACCGTCTGGAATATTTTGAAAATTCTTTTTAATATTAAATTTACTGAATGCAAGCTATTCAAAGTTTTTACCAATAAAATATAAGGGTTAAATATGTCAAAAATCATTACGCGTGTGTGTAAAAAAAGTTAATTAAAATGAAATTTTAATTTATTTTTCAATTTCGTAACTATGAATCTATTCTTGTTTCAGTGCTTGTTTGGTAGCTCCATCTAGTAGTGATATTTTGAAATCAACTCGAATATGTGTTGGAGTTACAAGATTTACAATTTCTTCTTTTATAATCACAAACTGTGTGTCCCTCGAAAAACATTACACATGTTTGTGAGTTCATATTAAAAAAAACCATAATAATGTACATTATTGAAATTCTGTCAATGAAAATTTAAATAAATTATTAAATCAAGAGTATCTAAAAATTTTGCTGAAAGTGTGTTAATACTTCGTATCGACTCCTTTTTTTAAATTAAAATTAAAAGATAATGGTGTTAAATATTAAATAGTAGTGATAGTAACACCTACTGGGATGTGAAATGAAAAAAACAAAAAAAGTATGCCAACAGCACGCGGTGTTCACCCTCCCAAGTACTAACCGCGCCCGATTCTGCTAGACTTCGGGGCAGGACGAGAACCGGTACGTTCAGCATGGTATGGCCGTTGGCAAACAACTAGTTCTTAAAATATTATTTCAATTTTTATAAAGTTTTTATCCGCAGACTTCCATTGATTCTATTTCCGAGCAATTTGTATTTTGCCGCTTTCAGTAAAGCTTATTTTATCCATTTAGTTATCATTATTTTCCTTTCTGTCACATATTTATTAGTGTACAGACAGAATCATGGAATGCGGTTGGTTGGTTGTAAGGTTTAGGGTCTATTGACTGCACAAGGGTCCAAGACCAGTGGGTGGAAGGCCATTCGTTTGGGTCTTTCTCAAGGGTCCTAGCCTGTATTTATACTAGTTTTGGAGAAAGACACGGAAAACTCCGAACGGTTAGGTCGTTGAGTGCGATGTGGGATCGAACTCGGCACTTCCACACTACCAATCATGGAATGGGATTTAAAAAAAAAAACTCCGTGCCTAACAGCCCAGACAGCACACCGCCTCCTCAGGATATCTTCAAGATGTCTTCTGGATGAAAAGGCATCCCAGAAACGTCCTTAAGATGTACTGTGGATAAGTTAAGATAACTGTGCTGTTAGGGAGCACATCACATCCACAAGACATCCTCAGGATATCCTATGGTTGAAGGTACATCTATGGGACAGCCTCCGGACGTATTATGGATAAGTGTGCTGTTTGGGGAGTGGGGTGTATCATACAATTCCGGTCGAAGCGAAGCTCTTTCCCAAAACGCTTGTCCATAATACATTCTGAAGATGTCTATAGGACGTATTTTCATCCACAGGACATCCTGAGAATGCCATTTGGAGACAATGTTTTGTTAGCGTTGTCTCTAAGCTGGTGGACGGGCGGTACCGGATTCAAACTCAATTGCGTTTACCGGTCTAACTGTTCTGAGTTTACCATGGTTTGCTCCGAAACTCGAGTTAATATTCTCTAAGAGTTCTTATCAAGATCCCCATGGAGGGTATCTCACTTCCTGTGTATATTGAATAAGCATTTGTAAGACCAAAAGGCGGATATATAAACTAATCGAATTCATAATAACCCTTAAACGTAGTTGGAATGCGTTAAAAATGCTTAATACAAACAGAACTACAATTCCACTGATTTCCAGTTGTAGCCTTTAATATATCTAAATCTTTTTATGCGGCCCTGTAAACTATAATGTACTCTATAAAAAGCATTCTTTTGTGCATATGAATAACACACTTCAATTTCATTAAAAGGTCTGTAAGGTAAAGTTATTAATATATGACTAATAGAAATATCTCTCATAGAGCGCAATGCTTTCGAGTAATTTCGGGTGTCCCTGTACACAAATCAGTAGTTGTAATTACTCCATTTTCAATAGAAAACATCCGATGGTGAATGTGAATAACAAATATCAGTTTCAAGAAATTACACTAATATTTACGGGAACTAGAGTGCGGATAATCAAACAGACAGTTGGACAGACAGACAAATAGAAGTCATAATTACGTTTAAATTTCTTTGGACACTGTTAACTATTCCATTATTATACACTCGCGTACTGCACATTTTATTGCTAACAAGTAATTAGAGCTAGAATGTTTATTCGTAATTAGCCAAGTTGTAGATTGTTTCCGTCATCCTTTTCAGAGTCATTGAGAAGGATGATTAAATGAAGGCATTATTGAATTTTGGTAGTGACAGAATAATTTATAAATTGTTAACACTTGGATGAACTGAAATAAATCTAAAGGGAATCAAGCACTTAAATTGGTTGGGGGGAGGGGGACTCTCTGAAGACGTGTTTAGGGTTGAAAGAATAGCACAAGAACTCATCCCGAAAAAATGTTAGCAGTTTAGTACATTGCTGCTTTCAAGCTGCACAGTGCCTACATACCGTTTTTGTAGGATGAAGGCTCGTACTATTATTTTCTATCCGCCACAATTGTTGAGAGATATATTTTTGTATGTTTCCCCATTGGGGGGGGGGGGGGGGGTAAACTTTTGATCCTTTTTAACACTTCCAACAAAGTTGAAAAGTGTTTATGACTTTGGTTTGTCTGTCTGTCCGCGCTCTAACTCCCGTAAATATTTATGAAAATTCTTGAAACTGATATATAATATTCAAGTTCACTATCAATTATTCCTTATTGACAATGGCGTGATTATCTCAACTTTATTGTGTACATTGACACACAAAAGTATTCATTCCAAAGCATTGTGTTCTATGAGAGGTAGTTTTATGAACTATATTTCACCGTCTGGAATATTTTGAAAATTCTTTTTAATATTAAATTTTCTGAATGCAAGCGATTCAAAGTTTTTACCAATAAAACATAAGGGTTAAATATGTCAAAAATCATTACGCGTGTGTGTAAAAAAGTTAATAAAATGAAATTTTAATTTATTTTTCAATTTCGTAACTATGAATCTATTCTTGTTTCAGTGCTTGTTTGGTAGCTCCATCTAGTAGTGATATTTTGAAATCAACTCGAATATGTGTTGGAGTTACAAGATTTACAATTTCTTCTTTTATAATCACAAACTGTGTGTCCCTCGAAAAACATTACACATGTTTGTGAGTTCATATTAAAAAAAAACATAATAATGTACTTTATTGAAATTCTGTCAATGAAAATTTAAATAAATTATTAAATCAAGAGTATCTAAAAATTTTGCTGAAAGTGTGTTAATACTTCGTATCGACTCCTTTTTTTAAATTAAAATTAAAAGATAATGGTGTTAAATATTAAATAGTAGTGATAGTAACAACTACTGGGATGTGAAATGAAAAAAACAAAAAAAGTATGCCAACAGCACGCGGTGTTCACCTCCCAAGTACTAACCGCGCCCGATGCTGCTTGACTTCGGGGATCGGACGTCATATTACCTACCTTTACATGAGCTCAATCGGGGATGCAGTTCGACGTTGTTGATTGGTTTTTGTTTTGCGTGTTATACCTGACGTCACGCTTTCCGCCAAAGTTTAATGGAAAATTCTATCCTATAAAGTTTTAATGGTTTATTGTATTTCGACTTTATTTGTAAAATGTCTGTATTTTCGGAGTCAAAATTTCCTTCATCATTCATTCATGAAATTTAATCAATTTCTGATAATATAATTACAATTCGCAGTAATATAAAAAAATTAGAAGAGTGTGAAAAATAGATACAAGAGTTTGGCGAGTTGACAAACACCAAGATTTGCTTGCTCTTAAGAATTAATACAAGTTTTTTTTTTTTTTTCCGCCTCATTTTAATTTTATATGTATCGTAGTTATCGTACAGCAGTTTTAATGAAAAAGACCTAATGTAAATATAATAATGAATAGATAGATAAAATAATACATTTCCTGTTCTGTTTTCAATTTCAATTATTTTTTATTTAATTATTTATTTTTAAAAATCTTTTTGTCTCTTCAATACGCAAACATTTTTTAAATATTTTTAAAATATGTTTAAATGTGGCGCCATCTGCATAATCGGATGTTAGTTAATGTACTTAAAACATTATTTATTTATTTTATCTAAGTATTTTATATAAATAGGTTTTACAAGATATTTTAATTATTATTTATAAGGATACAAATGAAATTTATATGCAGCTGTACTCTACGTTACTTTTTATAAAAATATAATAAGCATTTATTATTTATTTACTTTTTATTTATTTTTAAATTTTCTTAACTATTTTTTGTTACAATTATATTTATTTATTTATTTTTTAATGTCAGAGCAATGATTTTCAATAGCATAAATATTTTACATTTTATAACTGGAATCTTAGAATATCTAAAAAATTTGTGCATGAATGTTTTTAAAGTATTTTGCTATACTTAAAAATATTTTTTTTTAATTTAGATTTACAAAAGAACTATATTTTATTTATTTATTTTCCAATTAGTTATAGCATTTTGTTTTAACCCTTTCGCTACCAACATTTTAAAAATAAAATAAAAATTATAACAATAAATAAATTTAAAAAAGAAATTAAACAGTCTAGTGCTGCCATCTATTAGTGTTACTTTAAAATATCAGTGCTTTTGGTAAGAAAATAACTAAAAATGCAGACAAACTTTTGAAATTAATTTTAAAACATCTTAAAAAAAAAAAAAAAAAAAAATCTAAAAAGCATGTCCTTGATCATGGACATCAGTAGTGAAAGGGTTAATCTTCATCTCAGAGATAAATGATGAGAATAACAGCTGAAAAATTATTTTTCATGAACTTTTTGAAGTAAAATTTGCCCCCTATACATTTCAATATTTCTCAGTAATACATGATATACTTTTTCTTCTACTATATGGGTAAGAAAAAGTTGTAATGTGAAGTATAAAAAACTATTTTTACTATAAAATGGGCAAATAATGCAAGAGAGAGAGAGAGAGAAAAAATGATATTAATTTTCTTAAAAAAAAAAAAAAAAAAAAAAAAAAAAAATAGAAAGAAAAAGAAAGAAAAAGACAGATATTTTCAAGCATACAAAAGTTTAAAATATATTACTATGACTTTAATGGATAAGCCATATTCCTTAAATGGTAAT
>CAWVNO010001974.1:0-26121 GCA_963930645.1 Salticus scenicus
AAAAAGAGGCATTCTATCAGCATTCAGCAGACGATGTTAACGGCTGTCTCAAACGGAAACAAAACAGGTGCAAGTCATTAATGTCACATGATCTTTAACTGGGGTTAAAAATTGCAAATTTCAAAGTGCTTCAAATTTTCTTTTTCGTACACAACACTTAATATACAACCTTTTCAGCACAAAACCAACCTGCAGTTAAAATTTCATCAATTTTCATTAATAAACAAAGCAGTTACATTTTAATTGCAAAATAAATTTTATTCTAACACGTAATCCATCTTTCAATAGACGATAGAAGTTTCCATAGCAACAAAATACATTTGAAGGAACTAAAAAATACTTTTTCTTTTTCTTTTTACTTCCATTACCCGACTACCGTGGTATATATAGGTTTTGGGGAAATAAAAAATATTTATTTTTGTTTTTACTTCCATTAGTAAAACTACCATAGATAATGGAATTAGAGATTTCACGTGATTTACATGTTTTAGAATGTCCTGATTGGGTTTTTTTTTGTATCTCAGCTAAAATTTCGATATTTCAAATTCCAATTAAATTATTTTTAATGCATCATTCGAAAGATATTTTAAAGTTGTTTTAAATTATCGAAAGTTTTCACCAGATTTACACGTTTTGAGGTCTCCTGAATTAGTTTTCTTTTGTATCTCAGCTACTAATTAAAATAATTTCATAAGTAATGCATCATTAAAAAGCTTTTTTGATTTGGAATCGAACAGTGGAATACAGAAATTTGTACCGCCAGATAGCGCTGTAATATTTTAAAATTTCAATATTTCATTATTTCAATTTCTAATTATGATTAAATTATTTTGAATACATCATTCGAAAGATATTTTAAAGTTCTTTTAAATTATCGAAAGTTTTCACCAGATTTACACGTTTTGAGGTCTCCTGAATCAGTTTTCTTTTATATCTCAGAAATTAATTAAAAAAATTTCATAAGTAATACATCATTTGAAAGCTTTGTTGACTGGATACACATTTTAAAGTACTTTTACATTATCGAAAATGGAATTCGAGATTTCACCCGATTTACACGTTTTGAGGTGTCCTGATTAGGTTTTCTTTTGTATCTCAGCTACTAATTAAAATAATTTTATAAGTAATACATCATTAGAAAGCTTTTTTGATTTGGAATCGAACAGTGGATTACAGAAATTTCTACCGCCAGATGGCGCTGTAATACATTCAAATTTCAATATTTCAAGTTCTAATTATGCTTAAATTATTTTTAATGCATCATTCGAAAGATATTTTAAAGTTCTTTTTTATTATCGACAGTTTTCACCAGATTTACACGTTTTGAGGTCTCCTGAATTAGTTTTCTTTTGTATCTCAGCTACTAATTAAAATAATTTCGTAAGTAATACATCATTAGAAAGCTTTTCGAACAGTGGAATACAGAAATTTGTACCGCCAGATGGCGCTGTAATATTTTAAAATTTCAATATTTTAATTTCTAATTATGATTAAATTATTTTTAATACAGCATTCGAAAGATATTTTAAAGTTGTTTTAAATTATCGAAAGTTTTCACAAGATTTACACGTTTTGAGGTGTCCAGAATCAGGTTTCTTTTGTATCTCAGCTACTAATTAAAATACTTTCATAAGTAATACTTCATTAGAAAGCTTTTTTGATTTGGAATCGAACAGTGGAATACAGAAATTTGTACCGCCAGATGGCGCTGTGATATTTTAAAATTTCAATATTTCAATATTTCAATTTCTAATTATGATTAAATTATTTGTAATACATCATTCGAAAGATATTTTAAAGTTCTTTTAAATTATCGAAAGTTTTCACCAGATTTGCACGTTTTGAGGTGTCCAGAATCAGGTTTTTTTTTTTTTTTTTTTTTGTATCTCAGTTATTAATTAAAAAAGTTCATAAGTAATACATCATTTGAAAGCTTATTTTAGTTGATACACATTTTAAAGTACTTTTACATTATCGAAAATGGAATTCGAGATTTCACCCGATTTACACGTTTTGAGGTGTCCTGATTAGGTTTTCTTTTGTATCTCATCTACTAATTAAAATAATTTCATGAGTAATACATCATTTGAAAGCTTTGTTGATCTCGAATGGAACAATAGATTACAGAAAATTCTTCCGCCAGATGGCGCTGTAATATTTTTAAATTTCAATATTTCATATTCTAATTATGATTAAATTATTTCTAATACATAATTCGAAAGATATTTTAAAGTTCTTTTACATTATCGAAAGTGGAATTCGAGATTTCACCTGATTTACAATTTAAAGTGTCCTGATCAGGTTTTCTTTTGCATCTCAGCTAATTGAGTAAGACCGTTCAAAATTGGTATATGCAAGTTAATTAGGAGGGGCTGGAACGGTGGGGAAGGAATAGGCGCGCACCGCGCATGGGTTTGGGACCCTGTGCGAGTTTTTACCCGATGATAAAAGATTTTTTTTTAATTTTATTTTCTTAATAAAAGTTTGAGTTGAGAAGGAATATGCGTGTACAGCGCTTGTATATCCTCAAACGTGCGCGCACAGCGCGCATGGGTCTGCGCTGCCGAAGGCAGTGGCGTCCCGGTGTGAGTTTTTACCCGATGCTAAATGATATATTTTTTAATTCCTTTTCTTGAGAATGAAAGTTTATGAATAATAACATGGAATTTTGAGAAGTCATAAGGATGGTGAAGGAATACGTGCGCGCAGCGCACGGGTCTACGCTGCCGAAGGCAGTGGGGACCCGGTACGACATTTTTCCTGATCAGAATTTTCTTCTTTTTTTATCACATGATAAAAATTAATGCAATTTTGAGAATTCATTAATTATTGTGATTCATTTAAAAATAGTGACCAGCGAAGCGGGCGTAGCCTGCTAGTATCTAATAAAAGATGCAGCAAAATTGGAGTTATTATTTTCGAATTTTTAATGCATATCAGGAAGAAAAAGTTGTCAAGCCATACTCCTACTATTTTTTAATTAATTAATTAAAGTAATTAAAACATTTTTTAATTACTTTCAAATTTTTTAATACATAATAATAATAAAAAGTTGTCTTTTATTAGAGAATACCCTTCTATTCTTTTCAATTTTATTCTATATGCATTATCCTTATTTTGAAAATCTATTATTTTACCACTCTTTAAAAGGAATGTGAAAAAACATTTACTACTACTACTACTAATAATAATAATTTGAGCTTATTTTGTTACTCTGAACTTTGAACGAGAGGATTTATTATTATTATTATTTTATTACATTTAAACGAAAAAAATATTTCATTACTGTAAGATTCTTAATAAGTAATAGCTACAAAAGTTAATTTTAATATAAAGCATTATACATAAATTATTTTTTTCAACCAATTAATATATTTTGTTTTGTACCGTATCAATTAACTAAGGGTAAAAAAGGATTAAATAAATAAAAATAAATAAATTAAATTAAATTAAAATTAAAATGACTGAAAATATATATGGTTTATTACTTCCAAATTATTATTAGGTCAGAGCGAGAAAAAGTTGTTTTTATAATAATAAATTATTTTGTTATATAAATAAATCCATTACATTTTCAAACTTTCGCATATGACATTTTTAAAGCAATCTCCATTAATATATATATATATATATAAATATTTATCAATCTGTGTATATTTTTTCCCATCATGCTACAGGTATGGAGATCTTAGGCAATCATAAAAATTTTCATCCTTTTTTTTTTTTTTTTTTACATTTCTACAAGTTTTGAGGTGTGAGAAATCTAAAAACCACAAAACTGATATGGTTTATCCGTTTGTGTGTTAGTTAATTAATATATGTACTCGACATCATATGAATTTTTTTTTATTATTATTAAAAACTTCTTATACATTAAGAAATTAAAAATTAATAAATTTTTATTATTAGTTTTAAAAATAAATTTTAATTTTAAATAAAATTTTCAAAAAGTTAAATTTTTTATATTTGAATATATATAATATATATATATATATATATATATATCTTACAATAGCATCTATTAACACATACATACATACACACATATGTAATCATAAGTCATTATTTTAATTATTTAATTCATAATATATATGATTAGTTTAGTTCATATAAATTTGGTTTTTAATTATCAGTAATTATTATTGTTTTTTTAACCTAATAATAAAAATACTTGTTTATCCTGCTCCACCAGTCTTAAGCCGTGGGGGGCCTCTGCTCCTTCTTAGTTTTTTTTTTTTTTTTTTTTTTTTTTTTTTTTCATTTTGCCTTTATTTCACATAGTTTTCACATAGTTTGCCTTTATTTCACATAGTTTTCAGTTTTTATACTAAACATGTGTACTCATCACATACTCACTCTTAAACATTCTTACAAGCTTTTAAAACGCATTTTTATTTATGTATGTTCTTTTATTACTTTTTTATGGTGACTTTTTTCTCGCATGACTTTCTTTCCGGTGACTTTTCTTCCGGTGACTTTTTTTCGTGACTTCTTTTTCAGGTGACACTGTTTATGCGTTTTTTAAGGGACCGTTCCTGAAAAACGTACAAATGAAAAAATCGTACAACTGAAAATTTGTTTTAACACATTAATACATAATAAAGGATTATATTATTATTAAAAATCAAATTAATTTTCATGATTTCTCTTACATTTGTTCGACTAAGATAATTTTTAATGAAATTTAAAATAATTTTAAAAAGTAGGATAAATTTTAAAGATAATTAAAAATGTAGAAATTCAGGAAATTTTCTTAAAATTTTGATTTTAATCTTTAAAGACAGTCTTTCGTTTTCTAAATAAAGATGACATTTTTGCAAACGGTTAAAGAAAAAAAAAAACTGCTTTGTCTCTCCAACAGCAAGATGTCAAATAAGAATAAGCATGATAAGAAATAAGAAAATCTTCTGGTATCCTATTCAAATTTACCCAAAGGAAGTGAGTAATAAACCTTTAAGTTTACAAAATGCCTATGAAGTTATGAGATTTTTTTTTTCTTTCACATCCCGTCCCTGGAATGCAATTAAAGGAGAGAGTGGTACGGAGGTCTACAAGTTATCAGTTTTCTTTCTCTCAAAGAAATCCTGTCCACATTTATACTTACCAATTCACCCAGTCCCGAATGCTTGCTTCTGAATGTTTCCATATCCCCCCCCTCCCCATTGCAGGCTATCAGCCCTACTTGGGCGTTATTGAGATGCGCTTAAGAATAGGAGGTACTACTCAATTGCGCTTAGGGCCTTCATCCTCATAGGCATCAAACGCATCAATTGCGCTCGTAGGTTTTTCAAAAAATCAGAAAAAAAATTCTAAATGATTTTGACTATTCAAATTTGCATAATTTGTCGATAAAGCTTTCTGATAATCATTAATATTTGTTTGTTTTAATTTTTTGAAAGCTTTTCAGGAATAAATTTGTTTTTCGAAAAACATTTTGCATACCAGAACAAATTGTTCAGCTTATTCTGTCATAAGTTATTGATGGCATGGGATTTTTGGATTTTTTTTTTTTTTTTTTTTTTTTTTTTTTTTTTTGAAGTACTTATGTTTCATTTAAATGGGAAAATATTTTGAAAACTTTACAGGTAAGACAAAACTAAATAAAAATATGGTGTATATTCAATATTTAAACTTAAAACTTCTTCACAGACCATTAAATTCAATCCAGCGCAACTGTTTTCGAAAGGACTTGGCATTTCTTCATCAAGTGCAAAAAACATGTGCAACTGCTTGGAGGCAAAAGCAAGACTTGCTTTTATTTGTGTAATATAAATATTTCTTTAAATAAATAATATAATATAAACATTTTTTTAATTGCTCTTGTTTGAATTTATTGGAGCCTATTATCTTTAACCAGGAGATAATACGAGAATAAGTAAATAATTTTTTCCTTCCCAGAAATCATAATTCGTTACCTTCCCTTATACAAGAGGGGGGGGGGGCTGACAATGAATGTTATCAGTAATTTTTCTCGCGAGCGCAGTTGATGTATTTTTAACAATGGGGGATCCCCCCATTGATATATCATCACAATTGATGTGTGCCAGGGTATTTAAATGATATTTTAAACTTAGGAAAAGCTGTATTACGATACATGACAGGATACTTCATTTCGTATATGCCCGCCTTTTCTCTCTTTTATAGTTAACCATGTAAACCTATCTGTTACTTTTTTGAAGTATGACAATGTCCCAACTGAAAATACCTCAATGTCATGACAAAATATTTCTTTGTCCTACCAAACACTAATATTCGTTATGCAATGCCGTTTTTTTTCTTTCAATTGTACAGTATTATTATTGTAATAATAATAATTATTATTATTTATTTTTGCATAAATATTGGAAAAATATAATTCGATAAATTAAAATTGAGTTTTTCCGTAATGCACTTTTTAAAAGAAATTTTATTATTTTATAAATTATTTTTTCTTTTCTTAAGATTTTTTTTTAGCTGGTAGTTAGCTCGAATATTGTGCTAACTTAGCATTTCATTACCTAGATAAATGTTTCTGACGGCTACATATATCATGTTGACCAAACAAAACTCTATCTCCTAATTTTTCTCAATAATGCGATCATTTTTAATTTTAGCATATGCTTCGCAAATCGCAGGTGCCATTTTTACCGGTGCCATTATTACTGGTGCCATATTTACCGGGTGCCATTTTTACCGGTGCCATTATTACCGGTGCCATTTTTACCGGTGCCATTTTTACCTACATTCATTGCATAATATACTTTTGTCTTCATTTCTTTACATCTTTTTATACGACAACAAGATTCTTCTAGAAAGGAAAGAAGGTAAAGGGAGTTTTCTGTATCTGAAAAGAAGGAAATATCACAAATTCTCGCCTTTTAAAATATTTCTTATCTATTCAATGTTCAAAAAGTAGGACTATAAAGGGAAGGACCATTGTATAGATTATGATTGTGAACTGTGAAGTGAGAATACAAAAGCAGAGGTTGGAATAGGAGAGGGTAACTCCATGACATTACCTGATGAAAGAAAAAACTGGAGAACGCTTCTAGGAAAAACATTTCCTTCCTAATTCCCTCATTGTCTACACAAAGAAAGCATTTCTGTTTATCCGTGCTCAAAAAGTAAAATTAGACTCCAATCTCCTCCCATCCTCAACTCTTTATTTATTTATTTTTTATTTAACCATTAATTTTTTTAATGTTCTTTATTTTCTTTTATTCTTTTTCTTTTCTTTTTTTTTTTTTTTTTTTTTTTTTTAATAATTAACATTGATATAAAAATTGAACGCGTGAATAAATATATTAATAAAGGCTAAAATTCCTTCTTTAAGACTGAAAAATGTTGGAAAATGAATGATTCTAATATTCAGAGCTCCTTGGGAAAAATATATATTGTATATATATATATATATATATATACACACTTAATCTGACGGCGAAAAATGTTATCAGTACCAAAGATGAAATATATTTTACACTTTAGATATTTTAGCATATAATTCGCTAGTAAAAATTCTCAAATTACCCTTTTTCGTTTTACTTTATTTTGTTACCCTTTTTTATATATTTATCGTTGCCATTATTTCCGTTGCCATTTTTTCCTGTTGCCATTATTTCCGGTTGCCATTATTTCCGTTGCCATTTTTTCCGGTGCCATTATTTCCGTTGCCATTATTTCCTTTGCCATTTTTACCTAAATTCTATTCCTTCCCCTGTTCATTGTCCATTTTCCACGAAACCTGAAGTCGAATAAACCTCTAGTATTTCTTAAAACAGGATTTTCCACACATGCAGACACATGCTGCAGGGGAGCGTAACTCAATGACTTCCCCAAGCATGATAAAAACTAGAGAATGCTTCTAAGAAAAAGAATTCCTGTCAAACACCTGCCATCACTTTTAACTCAAACAAAGCTTTTCAATTTATCTCTGTCCGAAAAATAAAAATAGTCTCCATTATTTCTTGTCTTCTTCTTCTTCTTCTTCTTCTTTTTTTTTAATTATTATTATAATTATTATTTTAACATTATGATATCTTTTAAAAAATAATTAAAATACCATAAATAGTAAATATGTGAATAAAGTAATAAATAAAAGCTTATTTATTTATTTTTTTAATTGAAAAAGGTCCTGTGAAAGATTTTTTATATTCAGCCCTCTTAAAAGAATAAATTTCTAACTGACGATGAAATAAATAATCACTAACAAAGATGAAATGCTTTCGAAACATAGTTTAACTCTATGGCATAATTTGGGGCAATTTCAGTGTACGATTCGCAAGTAGCAATTCGCAATTTACCCATTCTTCCGTTACCCATTTTTCCATTACCCATTTTTCCGCTTACCCTTTTTTCCGTTACCCTTTTTTCCGCTTACCCATTTTTCCATTACCCTTTTTTCCGATTACCCATTTTTCCGTTACCCATCTTTCCGTTACCCATTTTTCCCTTACCCATTTTTCCGTGAAGCATTATTAGGGCATCCGTTCTCTTGCTTTCAGACATAAAAGAACACATGAAAGTGCTTTTTTGCACTAAAGATGAAAAAAATCTAAGATATACTCTATCTGAAAATGAAATAATATTAGTCACCTAAATTTTAAATAGCATCGAAAGAAAAATCCCTTGAAACTGTGTAGCGGGGAATTTTCTTATCATTGAAATGTTGCCTCCTAAACCCCGAAAGTTTGGAGATGCGTTTCTGTTGTGAAAATGACAGTAATCCTCATCACCCAACGCCCACTGAGGGGAAAAATTCTGAGCTAGTTTCGGGCGGGCCGGTGGTAGTCTGAATGTTCAGGCGGCTGGGCGGCTACGGAAGCCATAGGGTTAAAAAATATCGATACTTGACGATATATTGATAAATAATCCAGCCCTAGTCTAGATTATGCTTCCCTGCTAGAAATGCAAACTTTTCACACCACCTCCAAATAGAGAAACAAGAATGGAAGACGAGTCGTCATGTTTCCCTGCCACAAAATCGAACTTTCGACATCACATAGGAAAAAAAATTAATGATAATAGAGAAGCAACAATGGAAGACGAGTCGTCATGCTGATCACATGTTCTGGTACGGTAGTAAATGAATTGGCACCCAATTTTTAAAGTTTGGCTTTTACCAAATGCTCTCAGCATACTGTAACATAATAATGAAAGTTACAGAATGCCTCAGCATTTTGACACCTGCAGGCCTACTTCACAGTATCACAGTTGTGGGGTTTATTTTTCGCACAGGTGCCAGCCACTTCCCACAACTCAAGTGGGCCAAATGATGTCAAGGGTCAAATGATGTAAAAAAAAAAAATGTCTCTTATAAAATTATTAATTATAAAGATAAATTTAATACATATAATTTGCAAAATATTTCACCAAAATTATATAAAAACATGCATAATTTTAAATATTGCACCAAAAAGGAAAGCCATTTAGCCGTTTCCTAACTTAAAAAAAGTAACGTTTCCAGGGAGAACCACGTGGAGGTAGGCTTCATTCTCCCCTTTTTTTTTGGTGTGGGGGGGAAGGGAAAAAAATTCCTCTGTCATATAACATTATGCAAAATTTGCATTCCAATAAGTAAAAAAAAAAAAAAAAAAACAATCTAGGGATAGCGTTTTCTTGTTATTTCATTAGATAATGGCGGGTAGCTAAATTTTTATAAATGGGACTTAAGTGAAAATTTCATGAAAAGTAATGTATTCAAATTCACATTTTCATGCAAGGCAAACTATAAAACATTTCTACAGCCGCTGCACTCAAAATAAAATAGTTAAAATAAACAAACTCCTGTTTTGAGTATCTAATTTTATGCAGCCAACAAAACAATGGGCTAAGTAAGATTATACTTCAAAAAAAAAAAAAAAAAAAGATATGGTATACTATAATCATTATAAATTAGTTTCTGGTTAATTTGTCATTAAAGGAGTGCCTTCAGGGAGGACTTTTAAAGGGTAGGTGGCCCGAATTCTTGATCTCATACAAGGAAAACCCTGAAAACCTTGTACAGCCACCCCTCTCAAACCAATAGGATTTGAACCACAAATTTTGGCTTTGAGCTTCTCATTTAATGGTAGTAATTTAACCACTGGTCTCAGTGGGACAGATAATTTCAAAACTAATTACATTGAAATAATCATAATTTTAAATTTTGTCACTAAACTATATACAAAATACAGATAATAATGTTAAATAATACTAGTAGGCTTTGTCCGCTACTGGGTCAATATTTTTTAAATGAATCACTATAATGAATGAAATCTGAAAATTGCATGTTATCGCTAATAAATCTTGGGGGGGGGGGGGGGGGAGCTTAACAACAGTGGTGATATCGTGCAACAATACACAAATACACTTTTACTACAGAATAATATAGTATAAACAATTATAAAATAATGAGTTGAACTCATTCAATTAAATATTTATAGCAATGTTTGACACAGCACAATTTAAATACATATAAATAATAAAAGTATTAAATTTAGTGAAATATGATAAGGCAAATTATAAGCAGAAATATATATAAAAAAAATAAAATACAAATACATGAAAAACATAGAGTACCTGCATGCACATCAAAAATAGATCCATATGTTTAAAAGAAAATCATTAAAATAATTAATACCTAACATATAAAGAATGATAAAATTTTTAAAAATGGTTTAATAAATAAGAATATAATAAATACCAATAAAAAGCAGAATGTTAAAACACATTAAAAATCATTTACAAATGTAGTTAAATGTTAAATATTGAAATTTAACAGTTACGCAACAGAAAAATGTATTTGAATAAATAACAGTAAAAAGCAAAATTTTAAAACACATTAAGAAATATTTATAAATGTAATTAAACGTTAAATATGAAAATTTAACAGCTCTGCAACATAAAAAAGTATTTGAAAATGAAAATAAAAAATAATATATTTACATTTGTAAAAACTCATCCATACAAAATTGTTACATCTCCATACGCAACTTCAATTTGAAGTACTCCAATAATAAATAATATATTTACATTTGTAAATACTCACTGCACATAAATATTACACCTCCATACAAAATTGTTACATCTCCATACACAACTTCAATCTGAAGTACTCCAATAATAATAAAAATGTTAAATATTGAAATTTAACAGTTACACAACAGAAAATCTATTTGAATAAATAACAGTAAAAAGCAAAATTTTAAAACACATTAAGAAATATTTATACATGTAATTAAACGTTAAATATGAAAATTTAACAGCTCTGCAACGTAAAAAAGTATTTGAAAATGAAAATAAAAAATAATATATTTACATTTGTAAATACTCACTGCACATAAATATTACATCTCTATACAAAAGTGTTACATCTCCATACACAACTTCAATCTGAAATACTCCAATAATAAAATAGTAACTCCATACTCAGTGTAGATATTACTGTAGAATTACATTTAGAATTATGTTGTTGATGCAAAGCGTTTGTTACATTAAGACGGAAAAAAAAAGTCTTATTTTAATATCGGAAAGCATTTCATATTGTAGGAAACGGCATCAGTGACTTTGTAACGAATATTTTAGCTGCATGAGGTCTCATTTCATCCTGAACATATCGGAAGTTTGTGGGATCTTCACCTGAGCATACTGTAACAGCAAAAGCCATAGCAAATAGGCCGCAATCGTAAAAGTTTTCTTGCTGCTGAACATTGTGAAAAACATTTTCAATATTTGATCCATATAGTCTACTTAAATATAGTCCATGGTCTTTTTCTAATCTTCTTAAATTTAAGCTGTCATATATATGGTTCATTTTACCATCGTAGTGAGTACATATCCAGTGACCTACTTCAGAACCCGGGTAACAAGTAAATAGGATTTGTAAGTTGGATTTTCCAGGTGGAACTGGCATAATATTTTCTGGAATATGAACGTATAACGCACTTTGCATATTGAATGATGTTAAACAATTTATTATTTCTCCAAATAAATCAATGCGTGAATCTTCCAGGTAACCTTTTGGATCCAACAATATTCCAAGTTCATTCTCTGTCAAATTTCTTATACCTGTATGCCTGTCTTTTCCTCCGATTAATTCTTTATTTGATGAATTTTCTTCAAAAGGTTCCAATATTCTGAATTCACCTGATTTACGTTTTTCATTCGTCTCACGTTCCGGTTGGTTTAATGTAAATTCATTTAATATTATGTATATCGCTTTGTGATATGAAAAGTATGTCTCATATGTTCCAACTTTTACAGGCAAAACCTTAGAAAAAATGACACCGATTTGAGATTTTAAATTCGTTGTTACCAAGTCTATTTGTAACTGCGATGTAACACCAAAGGATGAAAGAACGTTTGTCAGTCTGTTACTTTTTCCATTCAAAATGTCTTCATTAAAATCCCCAATCACTACGTAATCTCTTTTTCGACCATCACATGCTAAATCCACATTAAACATTTCTTTTAACTTTTCTTCTAGACTCTTATTAGGATGTCTTAGAGATTTATATCCTGAAATGATAGTAATATCGTCGATATTTATTTTGACTAATTCAAGGTGAGAATTGCATTCTGTGGCGATTGTATGCTTATCAATAATAAGATCATTACGTTTCGAAAACACTAATAACCCATGAGTTTTGTTCGTAGAGTCGGACCTAAAAATCTGATGAAAATTCGGAAGGACGATTTCATCTTGAGGTTTTGTCAGCGTTTCGCTAAAAATGAGTACGTCGGCACATTGATACCACTGATCATTGATTACGTTCATAATTTTATTCTTTAGGGAGCAAATGTTCAAATATACTATTTTAAATCCTGTGATATCTTCATGTTCTAATATTTTCTTATTCTCCCTCAGCCTATTCAGTTCATCCAAATTTGTATCATCTTTGACGTTATATTTTGGGCTTCTGAAACAACCTAAAATAAATAATCCCGATAATGAAGTCCCTCGACTCAGGGCAACGTATAGCATGGGTCTTGTTATTCTTTTTATTCTGTCAAAACTAATACATACTTTTTCATATGTCTGTCCTTGGCTCTTGTGTATTTTGATAGCTTCTGCTGGTGTTACAGGAAACTGTTTCCTTGTAACTTGGAAGTTTAACTTGTTTGAAATATGAAGGACGCTGCATAATTTGTTGATTGGTGTCAAATTATCTTTTATGTCTTCATTTGTCATTTGGTTCATATGTGCCATTCTTGCCTTCTTTCCAATTTCTTTTGAAGAAAAATCGAGCCACAATTGTCTTGGTTCTTTACCATTTGGTTTAAAAACTATGTGCTTCAGGAAGCCAGAAGCTCCATTAACTAAGCCATCTTCGATATCTATATTGGAAGTAACCATATAACTTATTCCAATTTTAAGTTTGATAACGTGCGGTAATCCATTGACTTCTGTAATTTTTTTGGACAATAGTGAATTTAAGATGGTCGATCGTGTTTTTTCATTTGTTTTACCTAGAACATCATCCTTTGCTATTGAGATGAATGCTTCCCCAGAAAATTCATCCATTCTCCTTTTATTAAATATATCAACCTGGGCATTTTCTGTGAACAACCTCATTGCATCATTCAGAACTTTGTCCTCTGTCACTTCTCTTGATTTTAGAAAAGCAATATCATCATCTGTCATTTTGCCAATTGCTATGTTATTCAATGCGTTAATGAAGTTGACTTCATTTCTTTTTCTCATTATTCTGGTCAATTCATAAAATGAAAATTCTTCCCAAAGGGGATTTCTATCAAAGAAATCGTTCATCTCATTTTTTTGCTGAGTTTGAAAATATGGCTATCCATCATGGGAGGTAATTGGTTCAAGTCTCCGACACATATTACGGAAACGCCACCAAAGGAAGAATTGATCACTTTAATTTGTCGAAGCCTTGTATCAACTCTGGTAAAGAGTGTACTTCCAACCATTGAAATTTCGTCGATGATTATTAATTTCAGGTTGAACAAATTTTCTCTGATTGTATTTGCCAGATCACTGGATAATTCTGGCATATGACCGCCGAACTGCGTAACAGGCAAAGCAAATGCTGTGTGTAGTGTAATGCCTCTTATAAAAAAAGCCGCTTTTCCCGAATGTGAACACAATAAAACCACAATCTTGTCTTTATTACCCCCTGGCATGCTATCAAAATAATGTGTCACTGTTTGATATATGCAATTTATTACGGTGCTTTTACCTACACCCCCAGATCCACTAAGAAATAGTCTCAAAGGAATTTCGCGAGTCTTCAACCAATGAAGTACGTATATTACAAAGTAACGTTCTTCGTTATTAAGCTTCTGCATTTCTCTGATAAGTCTTTTTCTGAAATTCTCTTTGGACACGTGTACCTTAATATTTTTCTTTTTTCCTCACGATCTAACCCTGCTTGTGCAAGTATATCTACTTCTTGCTCATTAGATATCACCTGAGCCTCAAATTCATCTATTTTTTCGACTTCCAAATCGTGCCGGTCATTTTGTACTGCTTGCATTGCTATTTCTAGTGATTCATCTCCAATAACTGCATATTTGTTTCGATTCGTTTCAATTTCATCAATATGAAGATAATACTTCCTTTCGGTACCAATTTCTTCAACTTCCTTCAGCTCGTTTCTCCATGGTAAAAATAATAGTATTTGTCCTCTATAATACTTGTAGGCGTCTTGAGTTAATTTGTAACGGCGATACCTAATGATTGCTTGTCTTTTCCTTGGATTGTATTTCTCGCTATCTTTGTCAATATCATCATTTCCTTCAACATTTACAGCTGTTTTTGAATATAAAGAGCAGAAATCTGCAAGACATACGTCTTTCAATTTGTTCGGACGTTTACTGTATTTCAGAAAATTATCTTTCATGAATATGTCTGTTGAATCGCCTTCCAAGTTCTGCAAATCTTTCTTTGATTTTAACATCATAACTCTTTCGTTAATAGGACTCGTGTTAATGAAAATGCATTGTCTGCTCATTTTCGACAAAGGTAATGATAAAACATGATACGCAGCTTCTTGAGCAGACATCAAATTGCTGTTCAAAAAAACATTAGCAATATTCCTGAATTTATCTTTAATGCTTCTGTTGCCCGTTTTGATATCTGATGACGCATCTCTCAATAATTTCGAAAGACCAGCGTCGGCTTTCGATATATAATTTATTATGTATGATGCTAAGCTGTATTCTTCTAAAATGAATTGTATGTCCATGTTGGATTCGAAAAGGCTCAGCATAGCTCTATTATAACCATTTATACCAACTTCTAAACTGCCTCTTTTTAAAAAAAACTTGAATCCGTTTCAAAGAATATCTGATAGAAGTAATATATTTCTCTTCTGTCATTTCAACACTAGCGAGAATATCCTCAAACGCAATATTCTGTTCCTTTTTATACAATTTGTTCATGAATTTTCGTATTTCATTTAATGAATCTTTCAGTTTGTAGGTTTTTTGGTCATCGAGCAGAGGTTCTAGAATCATTGTTCTTGGCATAACTGGAATAGGAAAATTAAATCTACATCTCTCCTTATTCCTTTTTACTTTGCGACATGTATGAGAATGTCTGTGTCTCTGTACAGCTATTAGAGGGTTCTTTGCATCGTATTCACAAGTGACATATTTGTCAATAAATTCCACACATTCTCGAATAGTTTTCTTATCACTACTTTCATAAGTGGATGCTTCTTTTAGCCACAAAAACATATGTTCATGAGGTGATCCCCTCATCTGAAACTCAACCCGACTGTAGCTATCTTCAACTGAATACGTTTGAAAAAAAAACTCTCTTCTTCCTTTATTAAATGCAAAAATTTTGTTATTTTGAAATCAAAGTACCGTGCGCATGTGACAGGATCGTCCCTGATTAGCATTGTCTTTTCATTTTCACTAAGAGTATAAGCTTCGTAAATAGAAATATTTTTCGCGAACCTTAATTTGTATAACGTTTGTATTAATTCCGGCCAAATCTTTTCTGCAGCAGATAGGTAAGAAAAAACGTAGGTTTCCCAACATCGCCAGCAGCTCCTTTGTCTTAGATTCACAATAACTTGGTGAAGAACGTATTTTATTTAAAATACTGTACCCTGCATCAAAATTTATTAAATTTTTAATAAATTCTGGATTTGTAACTTGAAAAGCTCAGGTTCTTTCAGTTGTTTTTGTTTTTCTGAGACAAACGTTTATACTTGCGATACAGGATTTTTCTAACTTTTTCTTGGCCATATACAACAGTCGACTCGGTTTACAAAATCTGTGATCTTTCCTTCGACATTCTGATTTAACCCTATCAGAATACGTTATATTTGCTTCCGGTGGTATACTGAAGGAATGGCCACTGAATATTGTAGGGAATGTTAATTCATCCAAATCTTCTACCAAGTGCTATGGAATAGGTTTCTTTCCTTGACCAGGAGCTGTCACTTTTATGTCACTGTCGAATTGAAAATTTCTGTCAATAACAGCAACTTCCTCATCGACTTCATCATCTGCAAACTCAGTGTCTCCATAATCTATTTCGTTTAAAATTTTGTCAGCAATATTATCAAATTTCTCATCATTGCAAAGGTCAGACGATGAAATTTATTTTTTCGTCAAACTTACCTTCGTATCGCTGAAAAAAACTCCTATCTATTTTGATTCCATATTTTTTATACAAGGGTATTTCCTGTAGGTATTTTAAAGCCTCACATACAGCAGCTGGACGTATGGTTTCAAACATATTGTTGCGTACTTGAGGGTTCGTGAGTTGTCCGGGAATGAAAGGCCAAACTTACACAAATTCAGTAATTTATTCACAGAAAGTTCCAGAAAAATACAGGTCAATAAACCAATTATGAGCTTCAATTCAAGCAGTAACCACAGCTTAAACAACAGCTGTCAATAGCAAATCCACAGTACAAACTGTATTGCAATAACACTTGAAGCAAGTCTCTCTCAAAGAGGCTCAAGAGCAATGCAAGCACTAGCGAAGCTGGCTGAGATCTCAACTGAACTGACTGCCTTGGCGAGGAAGCGCTCCTTATATGCTGTTCCATGGAACCCAGATTTTTCGAGAAAACTCTAGAAAGTGGTCAACCAATCAACTTACAGCTTTCATATTTGGTATATCCCATATACGGATTTTCTCGCCAAGGTCGCCAAAAAAAATCGCCAAGGTGGGAAAAAGTCGCCAAATTTGGCGCCAAATCTATTACCTGCATTACTGGAGCTTTTTAATGCGTTTTTAAGGGAAAATAAGGCTATTTCAACGCTAAAACGACTAGAAATGCACAAAATTAGCACTTTATCAACTTACTAAGCCTCTTTGAAAGAATTTATACAAAAATAAACACAATTATTTACAACTTCGTAACAATATAATCACTTGCATGGTGCATATGTCTTTTCAATTTCACTTGTATTGTTGCCATATTATGAAATTGCCTTGGTAAAACTTGCAATATACCGTTAATTTCAATTGGAATGTTAACCACACTGCCTTTCACTCCTAATTGTGGATTTAGAACAAACGACTTTAGTGGTCGAATTTGCATAAAATTTATATATGGAGAAATACCTCTCCTCAAGAGGAGATAAATCCTGCACACATTTCGGTACTTTTATGAATTTGTTTCCATTGCTTGTGGCCAATTTCGGAACCATTCCTTTGGAGACACACTTTTTACACGTTTTGCATATGAATTCTGTTTGCAAATTATATATTTTTGCAAAAAAATCAGACGACTGTTTTTCTATGTAATCATTTAATGTGAAAGATACTACGGAATGATTAAAAAATAACCCTTCACAGCAACAGCAAACATTACTTGGAGTAGATTTTCTTTCTTCAAGAAACTTTAGCTGACGTTTAGAAAATACAGAATTACATGTAGACAATTCATTATGAACTAATTCTCGAAAATTCATTAACTCTTGCTGCCTTATTATCATTTTTCTTTCACGATCTGTCTCCCTTTCCTTCTCTCTGAAATCTTCATTGTGTTTCTTTTTTTTCTTCATTTCTTTGTCCATTTCTTTCTCTCTTTCTCTGTACTCTTCTTGTTCTCTCATCTTTTTCTTCGTTTCCTTATCCTTTCTTTTCTCTATTTCTCTGTACTCTCCTTGTTCTCTCAACTTTTTCTTCTCTTCCTTATCCCTTTCTTTTTCTATTTCTCTGTACTCTACTTGTTCTCTCAACTTTTTCATCGTTTCCTTAGCCTTTTCTTTCTCTCTTTCTGTGTACTCTGCATCCTCCCTCATCTTCTTCTTACTTTCCTTGTCCATTTCTTTCTCTCTTTCTCTGTATTCTGCATCCTCCCTCATCTTCTTCTTACTTTCCTTCTCCATTTCTTTCTGTCTTTCTCTGTACTCTGCATCCTCCCTCATCTTCTTCTTACTTTCCTTGTCCATTTCTTTCTCTCTTTCTCTGTACTCTGCATCCTCCCTCATCTTCTTACTTTCCTTGTCCATTTCTTTCTCTCTTTCTCTGTACTCTACATCCTCCCTCATCTTCTTCTTACTTTCCTTGTCCATTTCTTTCTCTCTTTCTCTGTACTCTGCATCCTTCCTGATCTGCTTCTTACCGTCTTTGTCCATTTCTTTCTCTCTTTCTCTGTACTCTGCTTCCTCCCTCATTTTTTTCATAGTTTCTTTATTCTTTAATTTCTCTCTTTCTCTGTACTCTGGTTCCTCCCTCATTTTTTTAATAGTTTCTTTATTCTTTAATTTCTCAATTTCTCTATACTCTGCATCCTCCCTCTTTTTTTTCTTGATTTCCTTATCCTTTTGTTTCTATTTTTCTCTATATTTTGCTTGTTGTCTCATCTTTTTCATAATTTCTTTTTTTTTTCTTTTTCTTCTTTCCTGTAGTTCTTTTGATAATGTACTATTGTCATTTCTTTTAGGTTTTTCTTTTTTTCATTTTCTCTGTAATTTTTTTTTCGTTTTTAGTTGAATGCTCTTTTTTCGTTTCAATTTCAATTTCTTGTCTTCGTCATGATTAACTGTATTTTATTTATTTTTTTTTTCACAGTCAATCTGTTAAACTTCAAACATTTTTTTTTTTTTCTAGTTTTTTTGTTTTAAACGATTTCTTTTTAACCTTCATTTCCCATAAAGAAAATGTACGAATAGAAATTGTACTTACCTGCTGGTATCAAAATTTTTGGCATCATCTACAGCATCCTTCCTCCGTGGAACTAGATTGTACATAATATTACTTACGTGTTCGTTTGCACATGGAACTCCGTCAATTGCAAAACTATACCTATTAAAAAATATTTGGTGTGAAACAACCTCAAAGCATATTAAAGAAGTAGTCACTAAATATCCAAATAAAGTCCATTTTATTCTCAATATTTAAAAAAATAAATTAATTTTTATAAGTTTTTCTTCAAAAATACCCATTGTGAAAAAATTTACTCCCCCCGGGAGGAGGGAAACGATGCCCCCAGACGCACAAAAAATTTTTCCTAGTTAAATACTACTATTATCAATAATTCATATTTATTTTATAATCACAAGTTTAAAATAATTCGTATTATGCACATTTATAAGAAATTTTGTCCTATACTGCCATGTTAAGAATTTAGATAAAATTCAATCAGAGCGCTACCTGTTGAGCAATTGATCCCCAAATGTAATCAGCACCAGTTTATGTTGGGAACCAACTAAATACCAAGTTTGGTTAAATTTCGTTAAAAAAAAAAAAAAAAGAAATAAGGTTTTTTTTCGTTAAAAGGAAAAAAAAATCGAGGACTTTGTTTTAAATTATCACAGATTTTTGGTTCAACCATTTGTTTTAAAGGTATTGACGAGACCTTTCGAAAAATAGCCATCTTGAAACTTTGGACCCGGGGAGGGGGGGGGGCGATTCCCCAACATGCACAAAAAATTTTCCCTAGTTAACTATTGCTATTATCAACGAGACCTTTTGAAAGATACCCATCTTGAAAATTTACTTGAAACGGGAAAAGGCGCCACTGAGCGTGAGTTTTGTAAAGTCGGACTTTTCAAGGATCGCGAACCAGCTGGTCGCTGAAGGTGTCTAGTAAAAAATAATTCTGTTTTAAAAAAATAATTTATTAAAATTATTGTTTAAAAAAAATTATTTTTCATGATAATGCAAATGATTTCCATATTAAAGAAGTAGTCAAGAGATATTAAACAATTCTACTTCTTTACAGATTCTAGAATCTAATAAAGAAAGTTTAAAATAGATATTTATATTTTTGCGGCAAATGGAGAATGATTAGAAATTATAAAGCTTTCTATAAGCTGTGTGATCACGGATCGTTAGGGGGAGGGAAAATTTGATGCCAGCGACAGAAACTTCTTTTTTAATATATAGAGATAATATTTAAACAAGAAAAAAAGAACAGTTTTTATAAACACATTATAATGCACCTTCCACATTTTTTTTTTCTTTTACCGTTATATCGAATAACTTCCGATGTCCGTGAAGTAATAATCTAAAAATTTAATATTTTTCATGTATGCCAATAAGTATGTTAAAATATATGCTTGTACTATATTTGTTTTAATATCAAGTGTTGGCAATCTTTCAAAAGAACTCATCAATACCTTTAAAATGAATGGTTGAACTACAGATCTGTGATAATTTAAAACAAACTTATCTGTTTTTTTTTATTTTTAACTTTTAACGACAAAAACCTTATAAAAAATATTTTTTTTCTTTTTTTAATATACAGTATAAGCTTAATTTAGGTTTATGTGCTATAGTGATAATTATATATCCAGAATAAGACGTATGTAAGATGTTCATATTGCTTTTAAAAGTTTACAGTATAAAGTAATAATCTAAAAAGTTTAATATTTTTCATGTCTGTCAATAAGTGTGTTAAAATATATGCTTGTACTATATTTGTTTTGATATCAAGTGTTGGGAATATTTCAAAAGAACTCGTCAATACCTTTAAAATGAATGGTTGAACTACAAATCACTGATAATCTGTGATTCTTCAAATCTCCGATTTTTTTTCGTTAAAATTTAAAAATAAGAAAAATAGATACCTTTATTTTAAATTATCACAGATTTGTAGTTCAAGGTATTGAAGAGTTCTTCTGAATAATTCCCAACACTTGATATCAAAAGAAATATAGTACAAGCATATATTTTAACACACTTATTGGCAGATATGAAAAATATTAAACTTTTTAGATTATTACTTTATATTGTAAACTTTTAAAAGCAATATGAACATTTTAGATACGTTTCATTCTCGATACAATATTTGCCAATAAGTGTGTTAAAATATATGCTTGTACTATATTATTTTTAATATCAAGTGTTCGCAATCTTTCAAAAGAACTCATCAATACCTTTAAAATGAATGGTTGAACTACAAATAAGTGATAATTTAAAACAAACTTTTTTCTTTTTAACTTTTCAGCGTGCACTCTGGACTGGACAGTTTCACAAATAAAAATTTAGATACCATTATTTTAATGCAGTATATTTTTTAAACAGGTAAAATGAATATCAACGATTCATCAAGTGAAAAATTGCAATATATAAATAGTGATATCAAAATTTCCTTTTGTAACAACTTGGCTCTGAAGCTAAGGCCTTTGATTACAGAGCTACAAAGTGTGACAGAGGTACAGCTTGGATATAGCAAATGCGCACTTCATCGATTTTCTTTTTCTTTTTTTTTTTTTTTTTTTAATTTTGGATCAGAATATCCCCCACCCTATTTCCTCAAAATTTTCCTTTTCCTAAATTTATTCATAATTTTACAGTCACTATAGAGTTAGATCATTCAAAATTGGTTTAGAGAGGTTTTCGATACTTACAAATCAATTCCGGATACTTTCGAATTTGTAAAATTATTAGGAGGGGCGAGAAGAAGGGAGGCGGTAAGGGGGGGGGATGGGCAAAAACAAATAGAAATACAGTTAGCCCGTTGAAAATTCGTACAGCCAAGTTTTAAAGGCCTGCAAGTCGAATGGGGATATTTTCGAAAGCGTAAAGTTATTAAGAGGGGCGAGAAGGGGTAGAGGAGAGGGGGGGACAAAAAATAAAAATACAGTTAGATCGTTCAAAATTGGTATATAGAGGTTTTCGATACTTACAAATCAATTGCGGATATTTTTGAATTTATAAAATTATTAGGAGGGGCGGTAAGGGGGGGGGCTATGGGCAAAAACAAATAGAAATACAGTTAGGCCGTTCAAAATTGGTACAGATAGGTTTTAGAGGCCTGCAAATCGAATGAGGATATTTTCGAAAGTGTAAAGGTATTAGAAGGGCCGGGAAAGAGGGGGGCAGAGGGGCAAAAAAAATAGAGTTAGATCATTCAAAACTGGTACATCGAGGCTTTCGATACCTACAAATCGATTGCGGATATTTTTGAATTTTTAAAATTATTGGGAGGGGCGGGAAGGGGGGGGGGAGCGGAGGGGTAAAAAATAAAAATAGAGATAGATCGTTCAAAACTGGTGCATAGAGGTTTTTGATACTTACAAATCGATTACGGATATTTTCAAATTTGTAAAATTATTAGGATAGACGGGAGGGGCAGGGAGGGAAGGAGGAAAATAATAGAAATAAGAGTTAGAGCATTTTGGGAATTTTTTCCGAAGGCAGTGAGAACCCGGTGCGACATTTGCTCCTAGTTAACTATTACTATTATTATAACTCATATTAATTTTACAATCACAAAATAAAAATTAAAAGTAATATTTTTTTCTTTTTTTTTTTGTTAACAGTAAAAAAAAAATCGATAACTTTGTTTTAAATTATCACAGATTTATAGTTCAACGATTCGTTTTAAAGGATTCACGACATCTTTCGAAAGATACACATCTTGAAAATTCCCCCCCCCCCCCCGGAAGCGATGCATTTTTTTCCTAGTTAACTATTACTATTATCAATAATTCATATTAATTTTACAATCACAAGTTTAAAACAACTCTTATTATGCACATTTATACGAAATTTTGTCCTATGCTGCCATGTTAAAAATTTAGATAAAATGCTATCACAGCGCCACCTGCTGCGCTATTGATCCCCAAACATAGTCAGCACCAGTTTATGTCGGGGACCAACTAAATACCAAGTTTGGTAAAATTTCGTTAAAAAAAATATATATATATACGTTTTCTAAGTTTTTTTTTTGTTAAAAGTAAAAAAAATCGATAACTTTGTTTTAAATTATCACAGATTTATGGTTCAACCATTCGTTTTAAAGGTATTGACGAGACCTTTCGAAAGATACCCATCTTGAAACTTTGCCCTCCCCGGGTGGGTACCCCGGGCGGTTCCACCCCAGGGGGGGAACCGATGCCCCCACATGCACAAAATTTTTTTCCTAGTTAACTACTACTATTATCAATAATTCATATTAATTTTACAATCACAAGTTTAAAATAACTCTCATTATGCCCATTTATACGGAATTTTGTCCTATTCTGCCATGTGAAAAATTTGCATAAAATGCGATCACAGCGCCATCTGCTGGGCGATTGATCCCAAAATCTAATCAGACCCTTTCCTTGTCAGGGTTCAACTATACACCAAGTTTGGTTCAATTTCATTCATCGCTTCGTGAGATACGGTGAAAAATACGAAATTTTGCGATCACAGCGCCACCTGCTGGACGATTGATCCCCAAATCAAATCAGCACCATGCCCCGTCAGGTTCCAACTATATACCAAGTTTGGTTGAATTTCATTCATTGGTTCGTGAGATACGGTGAAAAATACGAAAATTTGTCCTATACTGCAATGTTAAAAATTTACATAAAATGCGATCACAGCGCCACCTGCTGGGCTATTGATCCCCAAATCTAATCAGCACAATGCCCCGCCAGGGTCCAACTATATACCAAGTTTCGTTGAATTTCATTCATTGGTGCGTGAGATATGGTGAAAACACTAAACCACAGACACACACACAGACAGACAGGCAGACATTTTCTAAAAACTATCAGTTCGTGTTCAGGACATCCCAAAACGTGTAGATCCGTCAAAAAACGGAGGTCGAAAATTTTCGCGAATCCAATACTTTCTCTAAATTACATATAAAAGAAAGTAAAAATTAAAGAAACTTATTTTACGTTTACTTATTTTATTTTATTTATTTTATATTTTTAAGAATTAAATTTTCTGAAGCTTTGCTTAAAGCTAGCTTTTAAAAGTGTTGTCCCATAAAAAATATAACATTTATTTTGTGAAATCCTCAATTACGTATATAAATAAACTTTAAATTAGAAAAAGAAAATAAAACTTAAGTTACAAATTTATTTTAAACCATAAATGCATTGTTATCGCCAATAATGTTTTCCTGGCGAGAATTTCGCTGGGGAAAGAAAAAGTACCTTCTCTCCTATCTACTTCTTACATTAACGAAGAATAAAATCTATAAAAATTTTAGGGTGAATTTTTTCTTGCCATAATTAGAAGTATGAAATGTATCATAGAAATGTGTAATTCTGTAATATTAAAAAATTATCAATGCTAAATAAGAAGAGTTTTCGTTTATAATTGAGTTTAAATTTAAATCTAAATATTTTTGTATACCAAAATCTATCCAAAGTATTTTAAAAAACGTTTTCAAATAAAATTAATAAATACACGTTAATGGTAAAGGGAAACGCGGTTAGTTATACAGACACGACATTGTTTCGTTATTCACACACACACACACACACAAAAAAAAAAAAGAACCAATAAATAAAATAAACATAAATATTGCCAGTAATAAAATTAATTTTCTAAAAGTAGGAAAAAGTGGTGTGTCACTCACACGACTTTCTCTTACCCTGAAATTTAATACTATTAATACAGATTGCACATTACAAGGTAAGATAACGAGTTCTGTTATGTAAACCTGTGTTAAACAATTCATATTAGGCTTCTGAAGATTTTTATATAATAATTAGTTCTATGTGAGGGGGTCTACCGCCCCCTCAACCCCCCGTTTTATTAATGTACCGACATTTATATAGAATTTAATTCGGTTATTAAAAAATAATTCTGTTTTAAAAAAATAATTTATTAAAATTATTATTTAAAAAAAATTATCTTTTATGATAATGCAGACGATTTCCGTTTTAGAGTAGTAGTATAACACCAAATATCCCAAGAAAAGTCTATTTTATTCTCAATATTTAAAAAAAAAAAAGAGATTTTTTTTTCTAAGTTTTTTTCTTTTTTTTTCTTTTTTTTTTTTTTTTTTTGTTAAAAGTAAAAAAAATCGATAACTTTATTTTAAATTATCGCAGATCGATGGTTCAACCATTCGTTTTAAAGATATTGGCAAGCTCTTTTGAAAGATACCCATCATGAAAATTTACTCCCCTCGAGGGGGGACTTTCCCACCAGGGGTGGAGGCGAGGCTCCTACATACACAAAAAAATTATCCCAGTTAACTGTCTCTATTACAAAAAATATATATTTGTTTCATTTGGTTTAGTGCAGTCTATAGACGTTAAACTCTATTTTCCTGCAATTTCCCCCATAGACGTAATGTATTAGAATTCTCTTGATTGTCCCTGTACACGAACCATTTGCTTGATCTTAACGAAAAGCTTACTGTAGCATCCCTATATGATACACATTTAGAATACCAAGTTTGAACTTTCTGCCATAATTTGTTTTTGAGATATGCTGATAATAGACAGACACACAGACACACAGACCATTTGCTAAAAACATGATTTTCGTATTCTGGGGACCTGAAAACGTGTAAATATAACAAAATCTCGCGTTCGAAAATTTGACCCCAAAACAATACTTTCTCTACCTTATTGGTAAGAGAAAGTAAAAAAGTTGTTTGCTGAATTTATTTTATTTTTTTACACCAGTGATAACATTTTTATTTCCCTGTGGAGAATGACGTCATTGTGGAAAATGATGTAATAAGAAAAATTATTTCTTTAATGGCAAATAGAGTACCATTATAAGCCCGAGGCTTTTATTTAATAACTTCGTTAATTAAAATGATACAGATTTCTAACTACCTGAAATGCCTTCCTTGAAGTATTCGGAACACATTGATACCTCCCATGATGCAGAGCATTTTGCCCTCCGCGAGAAGATGCCGTTGCAGACAAAAAAAAAAAAAAAAAAAAAAAAAAAAAAAATGACGCCAGCTGCAGAAACTTTTTTTTAATATACAGAGAATTTTGTACGACAGGATTTTTGTAACCTATTCTTCTATATGA
>CAWVNO010001975.1:7500-221000 GCA_963930645.1 Salticus scenicus
TAATACGACTCGCCTAGTATAACTCTTGGCGGTGGTGGGGGTGGGTGGGCGGGAACCACCGCCACTTTAGAATGTAGAAAAAGAGGGGAAAAAAGGCTAAAAACCCCATAGGAATAGCATGGGAAGAAAAGCAAAAAAACTCACAATGTCAAGTGTGTTAAAAAAAAAAAAAAAAAAAAAAATTCACACCGGAAGTAATAAGGGGACAAAATTGACTAGAAAAATACATTGAACAGCGGGAACCGGGCGGGATGGGGCATGGGTCCTATGGTCCAGGATTAATACGACTCGCCTAGTATAACTCTTGGCGGTGGTGGGGGTGGGTGGGCGGGAACCACCGCCACTTTAGAATGTAGAAAAAGAGGGGGAAAAAGGCTAAAAACCCCATAGGAATAGCATGGGAAGAAAAGCAAAAAAACTCACAATGTCAAGTGTGTTAAAAAAAAAAAAAAAAAAAAAATTCACACCGGAAGTAATAAGGGGACAAAATTGACTAGAAAAATACATTGAACAGCGGGAACCGGGCGGGATGGGGCATGGGTCCTATGGTCCAGGATTAATACGACTCGCCTAGTATAACTCTTGGCGGTGGTGGGGGTGGGTGGGCGGGAACCACCGCCACTTTAGAATGTAGAAAAAGAGGGGAAAAAAGGCTAAAAACCCCATAGGAATAGCATGGGAAGAAAAGCAAAAAAACTCACAATGTCAAGTGTGTTAAAAAAAAAAAAAAAAAAAAAATTCACACCGGAAGTAATAAGGGGACAAAATTGACTAGAAAAATACATTGAACAGCGGGAACCGGGCGGGATGGGGCATGGGTCCTATGGTCCAGGATTAATACGACTCGCCTAGTATAACTCTTGGCGGTGGTGGGGGTGGGTGGGCGGGAACCACCGCCACTTTAGAATGTAGAAAAAGAGGGGAAAAAAGGCTAAAAACCCCATAGGAATAGCATGGGAAGAAAAGCAAAAAAACTCACAATGTCAAGTGTGTTAAAAAAAAAAAAAAAAAAAATATTCACACCGGAAGTAATAAGGGGACAAAATTGACTAGAAAAATACATTGAACAGCGGGAACCGGGCGGGATGGGGCATGGGTCCTATGGTCCAGGATTAATACGACTCGCCTAGTATAACTCTTGGCGGTGGTGGGGGTGGGTGGGCGGGAACCACCGCCACTTTAGAATGTAGAAAAAGAGGGGAAAAAAGGCTAAAAACCCCATAGGAATAGCATGGGAAGAAAAGCAAAAAAACTCACAATGTCAAGTGTGTTAAAAAAAAAAAAAAAAAAAAATATTCACACCGGAAGTAATAAGGGGACAAAATTGACTAGAAAAATACATTGAACAGCGGGAACCGGGCGGGATGGGGCATGGGTCCTATGGTCCAGGATTAATACGACTCGCCTAGTATAACTCTTGGCGGTGGTGGGGGTGGGTGGGCGGGAACCACCGCCACTTTAGAATGTAGAAAAAGAGGGGAAAAAAGGCTAAAAACCCCATAGGAATAGCATGGGAAGAAAAGCAAAAAAACTCACAATGTCAAGTGTGTTAAAAAAAAAAAAAAAAAAAAATTCACACCGGAAGTAATAAGGGGACAAAATTGACTAGAAAAATACATTGAACAGCGGGAACCGGGCGGGATGGGGCATGGGTCCTATGGTCCAGGATTAATACGACTCGCCTAGTATAACTCTTGGCGGTGGTGGGGGTGGGTGGGCGGGAACCACCGCCACTTTAGAATGTAGAAAAAGAGGGGGAAAAAGGCTAAAAACCCCATAGGAATAGCATGGGAAGAAAAGCAAAAAAACTCACAATGTCAAGTGTGTTAAAAAAAAAAAAAAATATTCACACCGGAAGTAATAAGGGGACAAAATTGACTAGAAAAATACATTGAACAGCGGGAACCGGGTGGGATGGGGCATGGGTCCTATCGTCCAGGATTAATACGACTCGCCTAGTATAACTCTTGGCGGTGGTGGGGGTGGGTGGGCGGGAACCACCGCCACTTTAGAATGTAGAAAAAGAGGGGAAAAAAGGCTAAAAACCCCATAGGAATAGCATGGGAAGAAAAGCAAAAAAACTCACAATGTCAAGTGTGTTAAAAAAAAAAAAAAAAAAAAATTCACACCGGAAGTAATAAGGGGACAAAATTGACTAGAAAAATACATTGAACAGCGGGAACCGGGCGGGATGGGGCATGGGTCCTATGGTCCAGGATTAATACGACTCGCCTAGTATAACTCTTGGCGGTGGTGGGGGTGGGTGGGCGGGAACCACCGCCACTTTAGAATGTAGAAAAAGAGGGGAAAAAAGGCTAAAAACCCCATAGGAATAGCATGGGAAGAAAAGCAAAAAAACTCACAATGTCAAGTGTGTTAAAAAAAAAAAAAAAAAAAAAAATTCACACCGGAAGTAATAAGGGGACAAAATTGACTAGAAAAATACATTGAACAGCGGGAACTGGGCGGGATGGGGCATGGGTCCTATGGTCCAGGATTAATACGACTCGCCTAGTATAACTCTTGGCGGTGGTGGGGGTGGGTGGGCGGGAACCACCGCCACTTTAGAATGTAGAAAAAGAGGGGAAAAAAGGCTAAAAACCCCATAGGAATAGCATGGGAAGAAAAGCAAAAAAACTCACAATGTCAAGTGTGTTAAAAAAAAAAAAAAAAAAAAAATTCACACCGGAAGTAATAAGGGGACAAAATTGACTAGAAAAATACATTGAACAGCGGGAACCGGGCGGGATGGGGCATGGGTCCTATGGTCCAGGATTAATACGACTCGCCTAGTATAACTCTTGGCGGTGGTGGGGGTGGGTGGGCGGGAACCACCGCCACTTTAGAATGTAGAAAAAGAGGGGAAAAAAGGCTAAAAACCCCATAGGAATAGCATGGGAAGAAAAGCAAAAAAACTCACAATGTCAAGTGTGTTAAAAAAAAAAAAAAAAAAAAAATATTCACACCGGAAGTAATAAGGGGACAAAATTGACTAGAAAAATACATTGAACAGCGGGAACCGGGCGGGATGGGGCATGGGTCCTATGGTCCAGGATTAATACGACTCGCCTAGTATAACTCTTGGCGGTGGTGGGGGTGGGTGGGCGGGAACCACCGCCACTTTAGAATGTAGAAAAAGAGGGGAAAAAAGGCTAAAAACCCCATAGGAATAGCATGGGAAGAAAAGCAAAAAAACTCACAATGTCAAGTGTGTTAAAAAAAAAAAAAAAAAAAAAAATTCACACCGGAAGTAATAAGGGGACAAAATTGACTAGAAAAATACATTGAACAGCGGGAACCGGGCGGGATGGGGCATGGGTCCTATGGTCCAGGATTAATACGACTCGCCTAGTATAACTCTTGGCGGTGGTGGGGGTGGGTGGGCGGGAACCACCGCCACTTTAGAATGTAGAAAAAGAGGGGAAAAAAGGCTAAAAACCCCATAGGAATAGCATGGGAAGAAAAGCAAAAAAACTCACAATGTCAAGTGTGTTAAAAAAAAAAAAAAAAAAAAATTCACACCGGAAGTAATAAGGGGACAAAATTGACTAGAAAAATACATTGAACAGCGGGAACCGGGCGGGATGGGGCATGGGTCCTATGGTCCAGGATTAATACGACTCGCCTAGTATAACTCTTGGCGGTGGTGGGGGTGGGTGGGCGGGAACCACCGCCACTTTAGAATGTAGAAAAAGAGGGGAAAAAAGGCTAAAAACCCCATAGGAATAGCATGGGAAGAAAAGCAAAAAAACTCACAATGTCAAGTGTGTTAAAAAAAAAAAAAAAATATTCACACCGGAAGTAATAAGGGGACAAAATTGACTAGAAAAATACATTGAACAGCGGGAACCGGGCGGGATGGGGCATGGGTCCTATGGTCCAGGATTAATACGACTCGCCTAGTATAACTCTTGGCGGTGGTGGGGGTGGGTGGGTGGGAACCACCGCCACTTTAGAATGTAGAAAAAGAGGGGAAAAAAGGCTAAAAACCCCATAGGAATAGCATGGGAAGAAAAGCAAAAAAACTCACAATGTCAAGTGTGTTAAAAAAAAAAAAAAAAAAAAAATATTCACACCGGAAGTAATAAGGGGACAAAATTGACTAGAAAAATACATTGAACAGCGGGAACCGGGCGGGATGGGGCATGGGTCCTATGGTCCAGGATTAATACGACTCGCCTAGTATAACTCTTGGCGGTGGTGTGGGTGGGTGGGCGGGAACCACCGCCACTTTAGAATGTAGAAAAAGAGGGGAAAAAAGGCTAAAAACCCCATAGGAATAGCATGGGAAGAAAAGCAAAAAAACTCACAATGTCAAGTGTGTTAAAAAAAAAAAAAAAAAAAAAAAAAATATTCACACCGGAAGTAATAAGGGGACAAAATTGACTAGAAAAATACATTGAACAGCGGGAACCGGGCGGGATGGGGCATGGGTCCTATGGTCCAGGATTAATACGACTCGCCTAGTATAACTCTTGGCGGTGGTGGGGGTGGGTGGGCGGGAACCACCGCCACTTTAGAATGTAGAAAAAGAGGGGAAAAAAGGCTAAAAACCCCATAGGAATAGCATGGGAAGAAAAGCAAAAAAACTCACAATGTCAAGTGTGTTAAAAAAAAAAAAAAAATATATTCACACCGGAAGTAATAAGGGGACAAAATTGACTAGAAAAATACATTGAACAGCGGGAACCGGGTGGGATGGGGCATGGGTCCTATCGTCCAGGATTAATACGACTCGCCTAGTATAACTCTTGGCGGTGGTGGGGGTGGGTGAGCGGGAACCACCGCCACTTTAGAATGTAGAAAAAGAGGGGAAAAAAGGCTAAAAACCCCATAGGAATAGCATGGGAAGAAAAGCAAAAAAACTCACAATGTCAAGTGTGTTAAAAAAAAAAAAAAAAAAATATTCACACCGGAAGTAATAAGGGGACAAAATTGACTAGAAAAATACATTGAACAGCGGGAACCGGGCGGGATGGGGCATGGGTCCTATGGTCCAGGATTAATACGACTCGCCTAGTATAACTCTTGGCGGTGGTGGGGGTGGGTGGGCGGGAACCACCGCCACTTTAGAATGTAGAAAAAGAGGGGAAAAAAGGCTAAAAACCCCATAGGAATAGCATGGGAAGAAAAGCAAAAAAACTCACAATGTCAAGTGTGTTAAAAAAAAAAAAAAAAAAAAATTCACACCGGAAGTAATAAGGGGACAAAATTGACTAGAAAAATACATTGAACAGCGGGAACCGGGCGGGATGGGGCATGGGTCCTATGGTCCAGGATTAATACGACTCGCCTAGTATAACTCTTGGCGGTGGTGGGGGTGGGTGGGCGGGAACCACCGCCACTTTAGAATGTAGAAAAAGAGGGGGAAAAAGGCTAAAAACCCCATAGGAATAGCATGGGAAGAAAAGCAAAAAAACTCACAATGTCAAGTGTGTTAAAAAAAAAAAAAAATATTCACACCGGAAGTAATAAGGGGACAAAATTGACTAGAAAAATACATTGAACAGCGGGAACCGGGTGGGATGGGGCATGGGTCCTATCGTCCAGGATTAATACGACTCGCCTAGTATAACTCTTGGCGGTGGTGGGGGTGGGTGGGCGGGAACCACCGCCACTTTAGAATGTAGAAAAAGAGGGGAAAAAAGGCTAAAAACCCCATAGGAATAGCATGGGAAGAAAAGCAAAAAAACTCACAATGTCAAGTGTGTTAAAAAAAAAAAAAAAAAAAAAATTCACACCGGAAGTAATAAGGGGACAAAATTGACTAGAAAAATACATTGAACAGCGGGAACCGGGCGGGATGGGGCATGGGTCCTATGGTCCAGGATTAATACGACTCGCCTAGTATAACTCTTGGCGGTGGTGGGGGTGGGTGGGCGGGAACCACCGCCACTTTAGAATGTAGAAAAAGAGGGGAAAAAAGGCTAAAAACCCCATAGGAATAGCATGGGAAGAAAAGCAAAAAAACTCACAATGTCAAGTGTGTTAAAAAAAAAAAAAAAAAAAAAAATTCACACCGGAAGTAATAAGGGGACAAAATTGACTAGAAAAATACATTGAACAGCGGGAACCGGGCGGGATGGGGCATGGGTCCTATGGTCCAGGATTAATACGACTCGCCTAGTATAACTCTTGGCGGTGGTGGGGGTGGGTGGGCGGGAACCACCGCCACTTTAGAATGTAGAAAAAGAGGGGAAAAAAGGCTAAAAACCCCATAGGAATAGCATGGGAAGAAAAGCAAAAAAACTCACAATGTCAAGTGTGTTAAAAAAAAAAAAAAAAAAAAAATTCACACCGGAAGTAATAAGGGGACAAAATTGACTAGAAAAATACATTGAACAGCGGGAACCGGGCGGGATGGGGCATGGGTCCTATGGTCCAGGATTAATACGACTCGCCTAGTATAACTCTTGGCGGTGGTGGGGGTGGGTGGGCGGGAACCACCGCCACTTTAGAATGTAGAAAAAGAGGGGAAAAAAGGCTAAAAACCCCATAGGAATAGCATGGGAAGAAAAGCAAAAAAACTCACAATGTCAAGTGTGTTAAAAAAAAAAAAAAATATATTCACACCGGAAGTAATAAGGGGACAAAATTGACTAGAAAAATACATTGAACAGCGGGAACCGGGCGGGATGGGGCATGGGTCCTATGGTCCAGGATTAATACGACTCGCCTAGTATAACTCTTGGCGGTGGTGGGGGTGGGTGGGCGGGAACCACCGCCACTTTAGAATGTAGAAAAAGAGGGGAAAAAAGGCTAAAAACCCCATAGGAATAGCATGGGAAGAAAAGCAAAAAAACTCACAATGTCAAGTGTGTTAAAAAAAAAAAAAAAAAAAAAAAAAAATATTCACACCGGAAGTAATAAGGGGACAAAATTGACTAGAAAAATACATTGAACAGCGGGAACCGGGCGGGATGGGGCATGGGTCCTATGGTCCAGGATTAATACGACTCGCCTAGTATAACTCTTGGCGGTGGTGGGGGTGGGTGGGCGGGAACCACCGCCACTTTAGAATGTAGAAAAAGAGGGGAAAAAAGGCTAAAAACCCCATAGGAATAGCATGGGAAGAAAAGCAAAAAAACTCACAATGTCAAGTGTGTTAAAAAAAAAAAAAAAAAAAAAAATTCACACCGGAAGTAATAAGGGGACAAAATTGACTAGAAAAATACATTGAACAGCGGGAACCGGGCGGGATGGGGCATGGGTCCTATGGTCCAGGATTAATACGACTCGCCTAGTATAACTCTTGGCGGTGGTGGGGGTGGGTGGGCGGGAACCACCGCCACTTTAGAATGTAGAAAAAGAGGGGAAAAAAGGCTAAAAACCCCATAGGAATAGCATGGGAAGAAAAGCAAAAAAACTCACAATGTCAAGTGTGTTAAAAAAAAAAAAAAAAAAAAAATTCACACCGGAAGTAATAAGGGGACAAAATTGACTAGAAAAATACATTGAACAGCGGGAACCGGGCGGGATGGGGCATGGGTCCTATGGTCCAGGATTAATACGACTCGCCTAGTATAACTCTTGGCGGTGGTGGGGGTGGGTGGGCGGGAACCACCGCCACTTTAGAATGTAGAAAAAGAGGGGAAAAAAGGCTAAAAACCCCATAGGAATAGCATGGGAAGAAAAGCAAAAAAACTCACAATGTCAAGTGTGTTAAAAAAAAAAAAAAAAAATATTCACACCGGAAGTAATAAGGGGACAAAATTGACTAGAAAAATACATTGAACAGCGGGAACCGGGCGGGATGGGGCATGGGTCCTATGGTCCAGGATTAATACGACTCGCCTAGTATAACTCTTGGCGGTGGTGGGGGTGGGTGGGCGGGAACCACCGCCACTTTAGAATGTAGAAAAAGAGGGGAAAAAAGGCTAAAAACCCCATAGGAATAGCATGGGAAGAAAAGCAAAAAAACTCACAATGTCAAGTGTGTTAAAAAAAAAAAAAAAAAAAAATATTCACACCGGAAGTAATAAGGGGACAAAATTGACTAGAAAAATACATTGAACAGCGGGAACCGGGCGGGATGGGGCATGGGTCCTATGGTCCAGGATTAATACGACTCGCCTAGTATAACTCTTGGCGGTGGTGGGGGTGGGTGGGCGGGAACCACCGCCACTTTAGAATGTAGAAAAAGAGGGGAAAAAAGGCTAAAAACCCCATAGGAATAGCATGGGAAGAAAAGCAAAAAAACTCACAATGTCAAGTGTGTTAAAAAAAAAAAAAAAAAAAAAAAAAATATTCACACCGGAAGTAATAAGGGGACAAAATTGACTAGAAAAATACATTGAACAGCGGGAACCGGGCGGGATGGGGCATGGGTCCTATGGTCCAGGATTAATACGACTCGCCTAGTATAACTCTTGGCGGTGGTGGGGGTGGGTGGGCGGGAACCACCGCCACTTTAGAATGTAGAAAAAGAGGGGAAAAAAGGCTAAAAACCCCATAGGAATAGCATGGGAAGAAAAGCAAAAAAACTCACAATGTCAAGTGTGTTAAAAAAAAAAAAAAAAAAAAATATTCACACCGGAAGTAATAAGGGGACAAAATTGACTAGAAAAATACATTGAACAGCGGGAACCGGGCGGGATGGGGCATGGGTCCTATGGTCCAGGATTAATACGACTCGCCTAGTATAACTCTTGGCGGTGGTGGGGGTGGGTGGGCGGGAACCACCGCCACTTTAGAATGTAGAAAAAGAGGGGGAAAAAGGCTAAAAACCCCATAGGAATAGCATGGGAAGAAAAGCAAAAAAACTCACAATGTCAAGTGTGTTAAAAAAAAAAAAAAAAAAAAATATTCACACCGGAAGTAATAAGGGGACAAAATTGACTAGAAAAATACATTGAACAGCGGGAACCGGGCGGGATGGGGCATGGGTCCTATCGTCCAGGATTAATACGACTCGCCTAGTATAACTCTTGGCATCTATGGTTGGCATCTATGATATAGTACTCATTTAAATCCAACATGCCCCAATAACTTTGGGTAAAATTTTATTGTTGCTTTTTGTCTAATTACCATGGGAGCAAGGATATGTTGATGTCACTTAAAATTAGAAGTTGGTTATCATAGGCCCAAATCTGAACGAGTGGAATCAAACATCGGTGACCTTTGCCTTTGAAAGTGATGTTTTTATTTTTTTAATTTCGATGCGTTTTGTGCTATGTAAGTTCATTTAAAAAAAGGCTTTAGAAAGAATTTTGGGAAGCTTTACTTTAGCGTATAGTTGATAACTTGTGCACACTGTTAGGATCATAAATAGACACAATGATAATATGTTTAGCGATAAATAATGGTAAAAGCACAACCACGATGAACCATCAGCAACATTTTCTTCTGAATCAACTTTCAGACAGTGCAATAAGGCAGTTTTAGGATCAACTTTCAGATTCTTTATCCTTTCGCAGACAAGTCTAAAAAGACAAAACACAACACATTCTCAAACATTGATCAAAATCTGCTGATCCAAATCAGTTGATGTTGAGTAGGTTTTACATCATTGCGATTGGCGACGATCTAGAATTCATACCCAAGGGTGATCCGAAGACATAGTATCACAAATTTGATCCTCCTTGAAGTATAGAAATATAAATACCAGGTCATCGTTTGCGGTTCACATATAACATTGGACATTTTTTTTTTTCAATCGGGCATCCGCTGTATTTAGTGCTAGATTTGGTGCTAGATGCTAAAGTTCATTTTTTAGTGCTGGACGAGCGGAAAAAGTGCTAGATTTAGCACCAAAAGTGCTAAGTTGGCAACACTGGCTTATCAGTGCAGCACATGCACGGACCACGGAGTAGAAAATGCAAGAGAGGAATAAGTTCCAAGAGAAGAATAAAGGCAATGGCGCATCGAAAGACGATATTTTTGTAAATATTGAGGGCGCTGTAGTCGACATTCTCCTCAAGTACTGGAAATATTTTTTTCATTGGTGGAAAAACGGATTAACAGAATAAGATGGGAAAGAGGCTTCCAAATCTGGCCTTTTTTTATTTTAGAAAAACAGGTGGCGCAACAGCTAGACGTTCCCTTTCTAAAAGCTCCCGTAATGGTAGAGCCCCTTAAATAAAATATATAGGCCAACACATCGCCGCCATTTTTTTGCCTGGGATGAGGGCAGCATTCCCGCTTGGCGTCGTTATCGTTTAACTAGCGATTTTAAGAAATCTTGATCTGAAGCTACGATCGGTCCAGAGCAATAAGCAACAAGTAATATCCCTAACACATTTATACACAGTACATTCTTCGTATGTTCTTTCATCCTCAGGATATTCTGTGGATGTACTGGGGATAAAATGTATTGTTAGGACCATTTCTGTCTGTTTCAATTACAAATCATAACTTTTTGAAAAAAAACTTACTGTTTAAAAGTGGAAAATCTTTATTTACTTACATTTTCTGCTATTTCTAGCATATACTATTCTTTTAAAAGGAACTTAAAATAAATTGTAATTAGGACACGGAAATGAAACAACTTTGGCGACCCCAGAAAATGTCGCCAAAACTCAAACGCACAGTAATAAAAGGTAATTTTTAATTAATTTATGGTTATTAACATAAATATTATGATTAAAATAGCACTTTCTTTGTATTTCTACGTTTGAACCTGTGAAAAACACAGAGAAAAATATAAGTAAATAAAAGTTACCTTATTTTATTCTTCCTATATTATCTAATGGAAATATGAACATTTTATGTTCTTTTCATGAGTGATTATAGCATTTTATCAGTAAACAATCTCCCATATGATAATTCACCGAGCTAAAATTATGAAAATTATTAGAAAAGTAACTCCAAAGTAATACAAAATGATAGAAATAATGGCTGCCGTTTGTTTATCTACAGAAAACGTTGGGTACATGTGGCAACCCTAAGGCAACAAAATTCCTGATGCGCCAGGTCGTATATATAGGAGTCTTAGTAATGGTTTTCAATGACAAAAGTCGTCATTTAATTTAATTTTTTTATGGAAAGTTTTAACTTTAAGAAAATCAGGAAAATAGAAATAATGCTATATAAGGTGTTCCTAATAACATATATTTTATTTTTATAACGGTGGGAATTTTAATAACTTTGGCCCGTTCCCACCACACTGCGCCAAAACGGAGATTAGCAAAACTGCCGTTAAAAATAAGGAATTCTTCCGTCCCACCAAGCTAAGCTCCGGTTAGTGTTTCCGCGATTAACTAACGGAGGGATTTTTTGAAGGGATTTTAAAGAGGTATTGTGATTGGTTCTTTGAGAATGCTTTGTAATACTGTCATTGGTTGATTCAGTTGTGGTCAAAACAGGAAATAGGCAGTTGTTATGTTTACAGTCTGTCGAATAAGCGAGAGGGAGCAAACAATTTTTCCCTTGCATAAGAAAAAATGGATTTTTGAATTAGTACAAAAGCACTGGAGCATCATTGGGGAAAAAATGCCCTTGTTAATAAAGTGGTGGTTATTTAAAATTGAGAGCTGTCAGTTTTGGCCATACGAAAGGTACACTAACAGAAGAAATTTGTCGTTGAAACAACAGTTTTAAGAAAAGGGTATATATGGAAATATTTCTATTAATAAAAAACGAGAATTATATTTTGAATAATAATATTTGTATTTACACATTTATTTGCCGTCTGTGTTATTAAACTGACATGAGCAAGATTTGAATCTTAAAATTTGTCTTTATAATTATAATTAGTATTTTGTAAAGATTGAATAAACATCGCGGTGACTCTATAATACTCTATAAATTCCACCGAGATGTTTATTCAATCTTTACAAAATACTAATTATAATTATAAAGACAAACTTAACAGCTACGATGTAAAAGATCTTTACCCCTCAATAAATATTCCTGAAATAACCCAAATCGTTAACACCAAAATCATTGAAACTTATGGCGACAACAAAATTAGTGAAACACTCATCAGTACAAATAACCTACTTCTTAACGAATCTTACTTTACATTTAATCAAACTATTTATAAACAAACACAAGGTGCCCCCATGGGATCGCCCATATCGGGGCTCATCGCCGAATTAAAAATGAGAATGTTTGAAAATCAGGCCTTGAAAATTATCAGTCAATGTAAACTATATGGACACGATACGTCGATGACATTTTCACGATCATCCCCGCTCACATTAATCCTACCTCGCTCCTTGAAGATCTAAATGAACTTGATTGCAATTTAAAATTTACAAATAAAACCGACAATAATAACTCTTTACCATTTTTAGATGTTTTAGTAACTAAAAAACCGGATAACACTTATGAAACTACAGTTTATAGGAAACCCACTACCAATAATGAAATTATTAACAGTAAATGCCATACTCCCATCGCGTACAAATTAGCCGCTATTCGCTCCTACATTAACCGCGCATCCTAATTTGTTCCAACCAAACCCTTCTAAAAACAGAAATCAATCACATAAAAGATATAGCTAGCAAGGCGAACTATAGTAAAAAATTATATAAAAAATGTCTAAAAACTCTTAATAAAATTACTGATGCTCAAAAAACCAAATTCACTACTGCTATTACTTTCTGTAACGGGGCCGCCAACAGAATAAAATACGAAACCGCCAAACATAATATAAATATTCCAATCAAAACCAACAAAAACGTTTTCCAACACCTCAGGAATGAAAAAGACCCCATACCGTTTAAAGACACTTCAGGCATCTACAAAATAGACTTTACTTTTGAGGACAAAACACAAGCTTGCTACACAGGAATGACTAAGAGACCCATAAAAGAACGCGAAAAAGAACATATATCAGATCTTAAACTTAATAAATTTTCAACGCGCTTTCTACCACCCATAACAATAATCCCATTAACCTTAACACCATTAATACTCAAAAAATAGCCCACTATAACAATCATAAGTTTGCTTTAAAGCGCGAAGCCATAGAAATCCTAACCACTCCCTCTTCTGTTAACGACCGTGAACACAGCTTAATCCCTGAAGATTGGCAACAGATACTAAAGATCAAGAAGTGAAATGAAGTTAGAGCGTCAGCGGGGGAGGATTGTTTACCTTGGAGATTGGAGATACCGGCAATACGAAGTCATCATTTGCAGCGCTGAAGAGGGCTGCGATAGCATGCCGAAATATATTCGTTGCTATTTAAAGGATAAATTTAAGTTTTTAAATTATACTAACTGAATATTTGAATTTTCATATCTAAGTAGGTATATACCATGAACAGCTCGGCGGAAAAAACATTATAAAACTATGAAATATCTATGCAAAATTTTTTATTAATTTTTCTCCTGCCTAGTAATTCTGAAAGAACGTGTAGCAACCTTAATGTCGTCGCCATCCTTATTTAACTTAGCTTTATCTTGAAGCTGAAACTTACTTAATTACTTAATGAAGTTATGAAATAACACAAAGTCAGATTTATAAAATCAATGGAGCTTTTATTTGAGCTTAAACAAAAAGGCGGGCGTTGGACTTTATATTTAGTATCTTCGTAACTTAAGATGGGCAGCCATGCTAACTACTTTAACCCCTTCCACTCCAGGGACGTATGTGCGTACGTCCTAGTGTTAATGGCCATTAATACCATGGACGTACGTGCATACGTCCAAAGAAAGTATATGATACTATTTCAAAATTATAATCTGGTATTTCAGACATTTACACTACAGCTAGCCTGGAGCGGAAGGGGTTAACTTTAAATCATTAACCACCATAATTTTAACTACTACATTCAACTTCAATCACCCTCGCGGCTCAGTAACCTTTCGATAGTAGGAGGATTCCCTGACACCGCTATCTACTCGACTTACATTCAACTCACTAACTTATTCTCCTTCCAACTAACTCTAGCCGCTAACCTCCCTACCATTAACCTCGAAAACAATCTTCCTTCTCCTTTTATCTATCTCACTTTCCAAACTTATTAGCATATGACAAGTTACGATTTTAATTTAGGATGAGAACTAACTCTATTGACTCTATCGACTTGAATCCTAAAACAGCACATTCACGTTTTACCCGCAAAGTGCGAGTTTTAATTGTAACACTTTGCTATACCTGACAGTTCCTCCCCCCCAAAAAAAAATTTCGCGGAAAAAATCCCCAACGGGTTTTTACCCGTGCAAATTTTAAATTATTGCAATACTATGCAAAGAAAAGTTAGCTGCAGTGACTTACTGCTTAAAATTCAACTACATAATACGTTAGAAAAAAAAGGGGGGAAACTTAAATTAGACTGCCCAAGAATAACTATTGCTTTTAAAATGTAATAAGGAAAAAAAGTAAGGCCGAGCTTAAAACTGCCCACTCAGGAAAGATTTATGATAAAAAGACTTTTTTAGCCCCATCTGAGGTGGTTTACGGCAGAAACTCCATGCCCTAAACTTAGTTAACTTATTTAAAGTTCAACGTATTTACAGCGGGGCCTACATTCATCTTTCTGTTATTCCAGAAAGGGAAAAAAACTCAATTTTAAAGTTAAGTTGAAGGAGGATTAAGTACAGGGGGGTTGCTTTAACATACTAGCAACATGAAGAAAATTTTTATTGAGATAAAAAAAAACTTGAAATTCTGTCCGAAGCAAGCCATCCTTCGAACTTATGATGTGGAATTTCTTCATCCATCAGAGCCAGTCTAGGCTTAACCACATCAGCTCGTAAAAGTAACTTTAGAGTGCAGATTGAAGAACAATTCGGTCAGAGAAAACATCAGGTATCAGCATAACACTTCGGACATCAGATTAGAGCATCAAAGATATTTTCTAAAACGGAAACTTTTTTGAAGTATCAAAAATATAAAAACTACATTTTGTAGATAGATAAACGAGACAAATTGTCTCTGAACACATAAAATAGTGTATATACAATAATTTTTTAATATGATTTATCATTAGAAATAGCCAATTTTGCCGACTGGACAGTTTTAGAACTGAAACGTAGTTTATCAGGAAATGTATGAATACTAATAGATAAATCTGTTGGTTGAACAGAATGAAAACAAGAGTTTGATGCCTTTAATAAAGATTTAGTACCAACATTAATTTTAACATCGTTTTCTGCGAAATTTTTTCCTGTTACCCGAGATAAATTTCCGTACTCGACAGGTTTAGCATTTGCATGAGACTTATCAATAAAAATAGCAGAATCTGCCGACTTGGCAGTTTTAGAATTAAACTGTAATTAATCATGCGGTGAATTTAAACTACTAGAAGAGTCTGCTGACTTAACAGTTTCAAAACATAATTTTGGTTTCTTGACGAAAGTTTTAGCCGCAACATCTAATGATTTTACACTTGCACTCGGTTGAACGGTTTCAGCAGCCATAGTTATCTTAATTTTATTTTCTTTTACAATTCCTGTCGCAACACGAGACAATTTTTCGGATTTATTATCCGTAGCTAAATTCTGAATAACAGACTTAGTTTCACAGGTATCGCTGTTTGAAAATGAAGTTTGTTCGTATGCAGTAACTTGCGTTTGGCTTTTGCCACTAGAAAAAAAGTTTTCCTCACCAGTTTTAGGGTGACTTAATGTACTCGAGCTTACTTCTGGCGACTTAATAACTTCTTGCGGGTTTTCAGCCGGCTTTATTGCCGCTTCCCTTTGACGTTCGTGAGGGGGGAGGGAGCGGTCATGCTCCAATCGCAATCTATCATACCGAGTGGCAAAAAGATCGATAACTTTGCGTTTTAAATCGTCATACGTTGGATTTGGCCCAAGTGAATGGCAGGCGATTAATCTATGCCACTGTCTCGGTTCTCCTTCTAGGGAATAGGCTAACCAAGAATATTGTTTTTCAACATTGATTTTATGAAAATGGAAAAAATATTCAATCTGCTCAAAAAATTGCAGCACGCTAGTGGTGCCATCAAAAAATACTTGCTCGGGGGGGGGGGGGATTCGAGCAAAGTTGGGCGCCAATGTAGCGACCTTAATGTCGTCGCCATCCTTATTTAACTTAGCTTTATCTTGAAGCTGAAACTTACTTAATTACTTAATGAAGTTATGAAATAACACAAAGTCAGATTTATAAAATCAATGGAGCTTTTATTTGAGCTTAAACAAAAAGGCGGGCGTTGGACTTTATATTTAGTATCTTCGTAACTTAAGATGGGCAGCCATGCTAACTACTTTAACTATAAATCATTAACCACCATAATTTTAACTACTACATTCAACTTCAATCACCCTCGCGGCTCAGTAACCTTTCGATAGCAGGAGGATTCCCTGACACCACTATCTACTCGACTTACATTCAACTCACTAACTTATTCTCCTTCCAACTAACTCTAGCCGCTAACCTCCCTACCATTAACCTCGAAAACAATCTTCCTTCTCCTTTTATCTATCTCACTTTCCAAACTTATTAGCATATGACAAGTTACGATTTTAATTTAGGATGAGAACTAACTCTATTGGTCGACTTGCATCCTAAAACAGCACATTCACGTTTTACCCGCAAAGTGCGAGTTTTAATTGTAACACTTTGCTATACCTGACAGTTCCTCCCCCCCAAAAAAAAATTTCGCGGAAAAAATCCCCAACGGGTTTTTACCCGTGCAAATTTTAAATTATTGCAATACTATGCAAAGAAAAGTTAGCTGCAGTGACTTACTGCTTAAAATTCAACTACATAATACGTTAGAAAAAAAAGGGGGGAAACTTAAATTAGACTGCCCAAGAATAACTATTGCTTTTAAAATGTAATAAGGAAAAAAAGTAAGGCCGAGCTTAAAACTGCCCACTCAGGAAAGATTTATGATAAAAAGACTTTTTTAGCCCCATCTGAGGTGGTTTACGGCAGAAACTCCATGCCCTAAACTTAGTTAACTTATTTAAAGTTCAACGTATTTACAGCGGGGCCTACATTCATCTTTCTGTTATTCCAGAAAGGGAAAAAAACTCAATTTTAAAGTTAAGTTGAAGGAGGATTAAGTACAGGGGGGTTGCTTTAACATACTAGCAACATGAAGAAAATTTTTATTGAGATAAAAAAAAACTTGAAATTCTGTCCGAAGCAAGCCATCCTTCGAACTTATGATGTGGAATTTCTTCATCCATCAGAGCCAGTCTAGGCTTAACCACATCAGCTCGTAAAAGTAACTTTAGAGTGCAGATTGAAGAACAATTCGGTCAGAGAAAACATCAGGTATCAGCATAACACTTCGGACATCAGATTAGAGCATCAAAGATATTTTCTAAAACGGAAACTTTTTTGAAGTATCAAAAATATAAAAACTACATTTTGTAGATAGATAAACGAGACAAATTGTCTCTGAACACATAAAATAGTGTATATACAATAATTTTTTAATATGATTTATCATTAGAAATAGCCAATTTTGCCGACTGGACAGTTTTAGAACTGAAACGTAGTTTATCAGGAAATGTATGAATACTAATAGATAAATCTGTTGGTTGAACAGAATGAAAACAAGAGTTTGATGCCTTTAATAAAGATTTAGTACCAACATTAATTTTAACATCGTTTTCTGCGAAATTTTTTCCTGTTACCCGAGATAAATTTCCGTACTCGACAGGTTTAGCATTTGCATGAGACTTATCAATAAAAATAGCAGAATCTGCCGACTTGGCAGTTTTAGAATTAAACTGTAATTAATCATGCGGTGAATTTAAACTACTAGAAGAGTCTGCTGACTTAACAGTTTCAAAACATAATTTTGGTTTCTTGACGAAAGTTTTAGCCGCAACATCTAATGATTTTACACTTGCACTCGGTTGAACGGTTTCAGCAGCCATAGTTATCTTAATTTTATTTTCTTTTACAATTCCTGTCGCAACACGAGACAATTTTTCGGATTTATTATCCGTAGCTAAATTCTGAATAACAGACTTAGTTTCACAGGTATCGCTGTTTGAAAATGAAGTTTGTTCGTATGCAGTAACTTGCGTTTGGCTTTTGCCACTAGAAAAAAAGTTTTCCTCACCAGTTTTAGGGTGACTTAATGTACTCGAGCTTACTTCTGGCGACTTAATAACTTCTTGCGGGTTTTCAGCCGGCTTTATTGCCGCTTCCCTTTGACGTTCGTGAGGGGGGAGGGAGCGGTCATGCTCCAATCGCAATCTATCATACCGAGTGGCAAAAAGATCGATAACTTTGCGTTTTAAATCGTCATACGTTGGATTTGGCCCAAGTGAATGGCAGGCGATTAATCTATGCCACTGTCTCGGTTCTCCTTCTAGGGAATAGGCTAACCAAGAATATTGTTTTTCAACATTGATTTTATGAAAATGGAAAAAATATTCAATCTGCTCAAAAAATTGCAGCACGCTAGTGGTGCCATCAAAAAATACTTGCTCGGGGGGGGGGGGGGGGATTCGAGCAAAGTTGGGCGCCAATGTAGCGACCTTAATGTCGTCGCCATCCTTATTTAACTTAGCTTTATCTTGAAGCTGAAACTTACTTAATTACTTAATGAAGTTATGAAATAACACAAAGTCAGATTTATAAAATCAATGGAGCTTTTATTTGAGCTTAAACAAAAAGGCGGGCGTTGGACTTTATATTTAGTATCTTCGTAACTTAAGATGGGCAGCCATGCTAACTACTTTAACTATAAATCATTAACCACCATAATTTTAACTACTACATTCAACTTCAATCACCCTCGCGGCTCAGTAACCTTTCGATAGCAGGAGGATTCCCTGACACCACTATCTACTCGACTTACATTCAACTCACTAACTTATTCTCCTTCCAACTAACTCTAGCCGCTAACCTCCCTACCATTAACCTCGAAAACAATCTTCCTTCTCCTTTTATCTATCTCACTTTCCAAACTTATTAGCATATGACAAGTTACGATTTTAATTTAGGATGAGAACTAACTCTATTGGTCGACTTGCATCCTAAAACAGCACATTCACGTTTTACCCGCAAAGTGCGAGTTTTAATTGCAGCACTTTGCTATACCTGACAAACGCACCTTAGAAAATTCTCAGGTTTGGCTCATGATATTTTGAGTCAAGGTATAAAAAATAAATACACTTACTCTACTATTCAGTCGGTAACAAAAGTAAGGTGTCTGGTACAATTGGTAAGGTGTCTGTTAGTACAGTCGGTAACAAAAGTATCGAAACACAGACAAAAATTCCTATATAAAAAAAGCACACCTAATGCCGTTTTATTAAATAAATCCTTGTCGAATCCTGTTCTTAGTCAGTCTAAGAACAGGATTCGATAAGGATTTATTTTGCAAAACTGTATTAAGCGTACTTTTTTTATATAGGAATTTTTTCTAGTGTTCGGACACTTTTGTTACCGACTGTACCATTTCACTGCATACACAATACGTCAAATAAGTTTTAAGACTGGGTCTGTAAAAAGAAAGGGAAACAAGAAATTAATACCTGTTTTGATTTTTTATTCAAAATAATAGGATTCTCCGGCTTTAATGCACTTTTTATAGCGATTTATTAATGAATCGAACGCCTGTTGTAAATCATTTTGGGGAATAGCCTGCAAGCACGTGACGAAGCTGCTTGTATGGTCGAAATATCCTCAAAACAACACCCTTTTAAGCTCATTTTAAGTTTTGGAAATAAGGAGTAGTCACACGGTGCTAAATCTGGTGAATACTGAGGATGGTTCAACGCACAAACATTATTTGTTGCGAAAAATCGACGAACAATAAGGGAGGTGTGACTGGGTGCATTGTCGTGTAACAAACACCAATTGCTTTCAGTTCGATAGTTTGGACGAATGCGATGAATTCTGGCCATCAAATACTTTAAAACAGCTAAGTCGTAATCACCTGTAATTGTTTGTCCAGTTGGAACAAATTCTTTCGGGATAATACCTTTAATGTCGAAGAATGTAATGAGCATTGTCTTTATTTTGAATGGAACTTGTTTTTTGGCTTGCAGTGAATTTTGTGACTTCCATTCCGCACTTTGTCGATTTGTTTCAGGATCATATTGGAAATACCATGTTTCATCACCTGTAACAATGGACTTCAAGAGGTTTGGATAGTTTTCAGCTGCTAAAATGATGTCTATGCAATGTACACTTTTCATTGCTTTTTGTTCAGGGAAGTGTGTGGAACGAATTTAGCACACACTTTTGTTTTGCACAAATCTTCATACAGGATGTTTGTTTGTTGATGTTTAAAGTGTCTTCTATCATTCTCAGTGTCGCACAGCGATCGTTTGTTACGAAATTTTGTACTTTCTTAATAACTTCAGGTGTCCTAGATGAAAATGTTCTTCCACTACGCTCATCATCTTTAATGTACGTCTTCCATCCAAAAAACGTGTGTGCCACACAAAAACATTTGATCTACTTAAACAACAGTCACCGTAAACTTGTTTCATGAGTTGGTATGTTTCTGAAGCACTTTTACCAAGTTTTGCGTTAAATTTAATTGCAGCTTTTTGTTCCATCTTAAAAAATCATAACAAAAATTTACTTCTGCAATGAACGCTCGCCTTCTCTCAGCTACTTAATGAAATGCGCACAACTTGTTGCCAGTGTGCCAGCAGACGATGGACGTTATGACACATGCGCATTTACACTCACAGCGCCTTTGCAACCTGCGCTGTGGGACGAGTCTTAAAACTTATTTGGCACACTGTGTATATAATGCACTTTCTGATAATACATTATTATTATAACAGTTATTATTATTAACAGTGACTTTTTATGCAAAACACAGTCATTTATTCTTGATGTGCGTGCTATTTTGTAAAATTGGGAAAACAACGTTATGTACATAATATTCATCAATTTCAGGTTAACACACCGAAATAAAATGTATAGATTTTTCAAAAAGGCTTCTGTTTTTAACATTTATGCTCTACACAAAAAGTCTTTTCGTACAAAAATCGATGATGCTTTAACACTTTGTAATGCACCTTTCCCCCTTATCTCATACAGTTTTTGAGATAGGAACACTAACTTTGCCGTTTTCCACTAGATGACGCTACAAAAGCGGTCACATCCAGTAACTGAATATCCACTTCACTGTACCCACGGATTAAAAGAGTATAGGATGTATTACGAATGTTACGGAAAAGTAGTAATTTTCATCTTACAGATAGAGGGTGACGAGATCTCAAAAATTCACCAATCAGCGCGTTTGTTTACATTTCTGGCTGTTCATTCGCGGAAATCATATGATTACTGAAGCCGAAGGCGGGCTTTCACTTTCTTCCGATAAATTTCAAAGATACTACACCAGGCGGCGATCGAATTGCTTTTCTACACTCGGCTGAATTAATGCGGAAAAGAAAGCTCCGGTTGCCGCGCTTGCTGCCCTCTCGCTTTAATTCCTATACAATCTTCTTCTGTGACTGTACCTAAAGAACATGTGCAGTATCCATTTGGAAGTTAAAGGAGCGGGAACGGTCTTTAGTGGGTACCCTGTATATATACATATAAATGTAGAATAAATATTAAGTCCCCATTAATCAATAACTGAGGCTCCTAACTTGCTCCTAACCCAACTGAAGCTGAGGCTCCTAACTTTGCAGATCCATTCATAAGTAGGAAGAATTTCGTTAATTTAAAATTATTTGAAATTCAGCTCAAATTTAAAAAAGGGGGAGAATAATATCAATATGTGCGAAAATTCCTATAGTAATAACATGAGAGAAAAACAAAAAAAGTTTTGAAGATTTAAATGCTTTACAGTCCTTTTCATTACTGTGATAAATGAACATTTTGCGATACAGCTCAAATTTAAAAAGGAGAAAATAAAAGCAATGTGTGCTAAAATTCCTATAGTAATAACATATGAGAGAAAAACAAAAATATTTTGAGGATTTAAATGCTTCAATCCTTCTCATTACTGGGACAAAAAGAACATTTTGCGATACAGCTCAAATTTAAAAGGAGAAAATAATGTCGAAATAGTGGAAAATTCTTATAGCGATAACATACGAGAGAGAGAGAGAGAGAGAAGAGGATTTAAATGCATAAAGCTCATTTTCACACACGTTAATCTCATTACTGTGAAAAATCCCCATTTTGCAATTCAGTTCAACTTTCAAAAGAAGAAAATATCAAGATCCCCGGAATGGACGACTAGAACGAGGCGGAGTTTCCTTTTGTTTGTGGGGGAAAAGCTGAACTATGATTGGCTATAGTCCTTTATTTGTGGGGTAAATTAAGACTCCTATAGGTTAAATTTCATCATGACGTCGAATGACGACAGAAAGTCAAGTCGTCAATTTTCTACATCAATAACTTACGAGAGGGGGGGGGGGGGGGGATGTAGATTTAGCAGCCTAAAGCCCTTTCTCTCCTTCTTTAATCTCATTACTGTGAAAAAGAACATTTTGCAATTTATATCAGACTTAAAAAGGGAGAAAATAATATCATAATATGCGAAAAAGTCTATAGCAATAATATACGAGAAAAATAAAAGAGGATTTAAATGTTTAAAGCTTATTTGCACCTATCATCACTGTGAAAAATCCACATTTTGCAGTTCAGTCCAGCCTTAAAAAGAAGAAAATAGCATCAAGATGCGAGAAATTTCCTATAGCAATAAATTACAAGAGAAAATCAAAAATTTTCTAGATTTATATGTATAAGCCCTCTCTTTCCTTCGTTAATTTCATCACTGTGAAAAATGAACATCTTGTGAAAAAAGGAACATTTTGCAGTTAAGCTCAAACTTGAAAAAAAAAAAAAAAAAAAAAAAAAAAAAGGAGAAGATAATATCTAAATATGCGAAAATTTCTATAGCAATAGCATGCGAGAAAACAAAACAAAAAAGAATATAAATGCCTAACACTAATTTTCATCATCGTTAATCTGATTACTGGGAAAAATCCACATTTTGCAGTTCAGATCAGCCTTAAAAAGAAAATTATATCAAATGCGCGAAAATTCCTATGGGAAAAACTTACGAGAGAGAGAGAGAAAAAAAAAAATGTAGATTTAAAGGCCTAAAGCCATTTCTCCTCATAGTTTGCTATGAAAAATGAACATTATGCAGCTTCGTACAAATTTAAAAAAATGTGAAAATAATATATTATGCAAAAATCTCTATAATCATGATAACATACGAGAGAAAAAAGAAATGAGAATTTAAATAATCAAAGCCCATTTTTACCCTCGTTAACCTCATTTTTATTTAAAAATAATAATAAATAAAAAGATAAATTATACAGACACGACATTATTTCATTATTTAAAACATGAAAATCTGATATTGACAGATTTTAATTTAGTGCCAGAGGCCTACTGCTAAACTTGCTAATATCGACAAATTCTTCTTTAGTTAATTCGTGACGATCTAAATTCCATGATAAAGTTTTCATTAAATCAAACCAATGTGTTTCAGCTGCAGATATTGTAACAAATAACGTTGGAAGTCCAAACTGTCTTATAGCCGCAAAACAACGTTTTTTCTCTTTTTCCCAATGAGGGGGAGGTGTGCCTTGGGGGGGGACTCATGTCAAAGTTGTACCTTGGGGGGGACTCATGTCAAAGTTGGGCCTGGGGGGGGGACTCATGTCAAAGTTGTGCATTGGGGGGACTTCATTCAATAAATCCCCATTCAATAAACCGACTGAAATAGGCCCTTAGCACTATTAAGAGTGTATTATAAAAATTCGACAACGCTGTACCGACTGAAATAGGGGTACCTTGGGGGGGGGACTGATGTCAAAGTTGTGCCTTGGGGGGACTTCATTCAATAAATCCCCATTCAATAAACCGACTGAAATAGGCCCTTAGCACTATTAAGAGTGTATTATAAAAATTCGACAACTGTACCGACTGAAATAGGCCTCTAGCACTAAAAAAAAAAAAAAAAAAAAATATACAGACACGACTTTATTTCATTATTTAGAACATGAAAATCTGACATTGACAGATTTTAATTTAGTGCCAGAGGCCTACTGCTAAACTTGTTAATATCGACAAATTCTTCTTTAGTTAATTCGTGACGATCTAAATTCCATGATAAAGTTTTCATTCAATCAAACCAATGTGTTTCAGCTGCAGATATTGTAACAAATAACGTTGGAAGTCCAAACTGTCTTATAGCCGCAAAACAACGTTTTTTTTCTTTTTCTCAGTGAGGGGGAGGTGTGCCTTGGGGAGGACTCATGTCAAAGGTGTGCCTTGGGGGGGACTCATGTCAAAGTTCTACCTTGGGGGGGGGACTCATGTCAAAGTTGGGCCTCGGGGGGAACTCATGACAAAGTTGGGCCTGATGGGGGACTCATGTCAAAGTTGTGCCTTGGGGGGACTCATGTCAAAGTTGTACCTTGGGGAAGACTCATGTCAAAGTTGGGCCTGGGGGGGGGACTCATGTCAAAGTTGTGCCTTGGGGGACTTTATTCAATAAATCCCCATTCAATAAACCGACTGAAATAGGCCCTTAGCACTATTAAGAGTGTATTATAAAAATTCGACAACGCTGTACCGACTGAAATAGGGGTACCTTGGGGGGGGGACTCATGTCAAAGTTGGGCCTGGGGGGGACTCATGTCAAAGTTGTTCCTTGGGGGAACTTCATTCAATAAATCCCCATTCAATAAACCGACTGAAATAGGCCCTTAGCACTATTAAGAGTGTAGTATAAAAATTCGACAACTGTACCGACTGAAATAGGCCTCTATCACTAAAAAAAAACATATATATATATACAGACACGACATTATTTCATTATTTAAAACATGAAAATCTGACATTCACAGATTTTAATTTAGTGCCAGAGGCCTACTGCTAAACTTGTTAATATCGACAAATTCTTCTTTAGTTAATTCGTGACGATCTAAATTCCATGATAAAGTTTTCATTAAATCAAACCAATGTGTTTCAGCTGCAGATACTGTAATAAATAACGTTGGAAGTCCAAACTGTCTTATAGCCGCGAAACAACGTTTTTTCTCTTTTTTTCAATGAGGGGGAGGTGTGCCTTGGGGGGGGACTAATACCAAAGGTGTGCCTTGGGGGGACTCATGTCAAAGTTGGGCCTTGGGGGGGGACTCATGTCAAAGTAGTGCCTGGGGGGGGGCTCATGTCAAAGTTGTGCCTTGGGGGGGACTCATGTCAAAATTGTACCTTGGGGGGGACTCATGTCAAAGTTGGGCCTGGGGGGGGACTCATGTCAAATTTGGACCTGGGGGGACTCATGTTAAAGTTGTACCTTGGGAGAATTTTTTATATATTTTAAAAACTTGTAACCTTCATTTTGAGTAATCATATTATCTACAAAATCTTCATTCAATAAATCCCCATTCAATAAACCGACTGAAATAGGCCCTTAGCACTATTAAGTGTGACGTATAAAATTCGACAACGCTGTACCGACTGAAATAGGGGTACCTTGGCGGGGACTCATGTCAAAGTTGTGCCTGGGGGGGACTCATGTCAAAGTTGTGCCTTGGGGGGACTTCATTCAATAAATCCCCATTCAATAAACCGACTGAAATAGGCCCTTAGCACTATTAAGAGTGTATTATAAAAATTCGACAACGCTGTACCGACTGAAATAGGGGTACCTTGGGGGGGACTCATGTCAAAGTTGGGCCTGGGGGAGGGACTCATGTCAAAGTTGTCCTTTGGGGGAACTTCATTCAATAAATCCCCATTCAATAAACCGACTGAAATAGGTCCTTAGCACTATTAAGAGTGTAGTATAAAAATTCGACAACTGTACCGACTGAAATAGGCGTCTAGCACTAAAAAAAATATATATATATATATATACACACACGACATTATTTCATTATTTAAAACATGAAAATCTGACATTCACAGATTTTAATTTAGTGCTAGAGGCCTACTGCTAAACTTGTTAATATCGACAAATTCTTCTTTAGTTAATTCCTGACGATCTGAATTCCATGATAAAGTTTTCATTAAATCAAACCAATGTGTTTCAGCTGCAGATACTGTAATAAATAACGTTGGAAGTCCAAACTGTCTTATAGCCGCGAAACAACCATTTTTCTCTTTTTTTCAATGAGGGGGAGGTGTGCCTTGGGGGGGGACTCATGTCAAAGGTGTGCCTTGTGGGGGACTCATGTCAAAGTTGGGCCTTGGGGGGAACTCATGTCAATGTTGTGCCTGGGGGGGACTCATGTCAAAGTTGTGCCTTGGGGGGACTCACGTCAAAGTTGTACCTTGGGGGGGACTCATGTCAAAGTTGGGCCTAGGGGGGGGACTCATGTCAAAGTTGGGCCTGGGGGGGGGACTCATGTCAAAGTTGTACCTTGGGAGAATTTTTTATATTTTTTAAAAACTTGTAACCTTCGTTATGAGTAATCAAATTATCTACAAAATCTTCATTCAATAAATCCCCATTCAATAAACCGACTGAAATAGGCCCTTAGCACTATTAAGAGTGACGTATAAAAATTCGACAACGCTGTACCGACTGAAATAGGCCTCTAGCACTAATAAAAACTTGTAACCTTCGTTATGAGTAATCAAATTATCTACAAAATCTTCATTCAATAAATCCCCATTCACTAAACCGACTGAAATAGGCCCTTAGCACTATTAAGAGTGACGTATAAAAATTCGACAACGTTGTACCGACTGAAATAGGCCTCTAGCACTAATAAAAAGTTGTAACCTTCGTTATGAGTAATCAAATTATCTACAAAATCTTCATTCAATAAATCCCCATTCAATAAACTGACTGAAATAGGCCTTTAGCACTATTAAGAGTGACGTATAAAAATTCGACAACGCTGTACCGACTGAAATAGGCCTTTAGCACTATTAAGAGTGACGTATAAAAATTCGACAACGCTGTACCGACTGAAATAGGCCTCTAGCACTAATAAAAACTTGTAACCTTCGTTATGAGTAATCAAATTATCTACAAAATCTTCATTCAATAAATCCCCATTCAATAAACCGACTGAAATAGGCCTCTAGCACTAAAAAAAAAAAAAAAAAAGTATTTTGTTTTACGAAACGGCTACCGTTTATCATTCATTATCACATAAGCTATGCAAAATAATTTTCTATTTTTGTACAATACAAAATAACATATTATTATTTTTTTTTCATTTCCTAAAGAGATAACAAAGTGACATTTGTCAATAACAGATATTTCGTCGTATAAACAATGTTGTCTCACGGCGGAAATTTATCACTAAGTGATATGATCTCTAGTTGAGTAATAATAGATTTGCCATATCAGCATTTTTTTTTTTAATTAAAAAAATGCTTGCTGATTAATTAAAAAGTGATAAATCGATACAAACAAATAAGAATCTGTTTTTAAACGAAATTTTCATTCTGCAGTCTCTTATTTTTCTATAAGTGTTGCTATCTAGGACCCCTCAAAATCTTTTGATGGATACCACTCTAGTAAACTATAATTTCCATTCTAGTATTACTGAAATATTAATTGTCTTTTTAGTGAGTTTGTTAGGCGGACTTTATGTACATTCATATTTCAAAAATAGAAATAAGAATTATCCACCAGGGCCTATAGGAATTCCTATTTTAGGCTATATCCCATTCTTAGGAGCGGAACCACATAAGACGTTATGGAAGCTCAAGGAAAAATACGGTGATATCATTGGGTAAGTTGATATTAAATAATTATAAGATAAAAAAAATATATATATACCATGTTTTTAAATAGCTTAAACTTCTCTTTAAAACGCATTAAAAAGCTCCAATAGGCAGGTAATGGATTTGGCGCCAAATTTGACAACTTTTTGCCCTTGGCGACTTTTGGCGAGAAAATTCTTATTATCGATATTCCAAAGATGGACGTTCTAATGTGATTGGTTAAAGAGTTACCGGAAATTTGAATTAAAAAAAAAAAAAAGTTGGTTTTAAAAATAAAATATTAATCCTTTCCGAACAACATATATTTGCATCATGAACTACATTAGCACTTTATCATTGTGTAGAAAATCTTTAAAATGATAACGACGCCAATTTTTGCCAAATGCATACTTTAACTTTTAACAATTTTTTAACGCTCACGTTTAATTAAATGTATTTATTTTTAGGTCGAAAGAAAATGAACTCGTAAAATTTTTTTGGCAACAATTAAATTATAGTTAATATTTTAATGGCTATTTTTATTGCTATTAGGAGCTTATCATTTTCACATTTTAATTAATTAAATGAAAACTATTCGAAAATTCGAAAATCTGACTTCGAAGTATTGTGTTGTCACCGGATTCTGAGCTACGGTGAAAGTTTCAAATGTCTAGCTAGTCGGGAAGTTAGTTAAAAATCGATTGCAAGATTTGTCCCTGACAAACACACAAGAATCGAAGTTAATAAAAACATGGTAAAATGAATTTAGATGTTGATTAATAGAGATAGCTTTGGATTTTTAATAATTAAACTTTAATAATAATAATAATCAGCATATATAGCTACGCTCATCAGTGCCTGACTCTGTCACGTTTTAGGCTACGTTTTAGGCTCATCGCCGCCGGAAGCCGAAGCTAATGTTATTCTACGGGAAATTTTTCTTTACAAATAACTTAACTAATACAAATTTTAAATTCTGTTTTCACATTAAGAAAATTCCCAGCTGTTAAATTGACAGATCTTTATAAAAACTTTATTTTTTAAATTTTTTAAATTTTATTTTGAAGCTGCAAAATACGAATTTTCAATGTGTGAATTTTTTTCATTTTGCAATTTCAATATAAAATATTTAAAAAAAAAAAAAAAAAAAATCATTTTTTAAAAAAGTCCGTCAATTTAACGGATGAGAATTTTCTGAATGTGAAAACAGAATTTAAAAATATGTATTAGTTAATAAGTTATTTGTAAAGAAAATTTCCCCATAGAATAACACTAGTTCGGGTTTTTGGCGGCAGTAAGTGAAGAGGGCCGTTAAGAGATTTCCTTGAACTCTGCCTGCGTGTGAACGCAAGTTGCCACCTAACTTTCATACTTTAGTAAATTTTAAAAAATCTAATTGTCCGATCGACAGGCTGTTTAATCAGAAAAATCCCTCCTTTCATTTGGTACCTTATTTGTAACGGATTTTTGATTATTATTTTTTTTTTAATTAATTAAAATATGAAAATAACAGCTTTAAAATAGACATTCAAATTTTTAATTGTTGCCAATTTTTTTTTTCAGCATATGAAATGAAATATGCTTTCACGCGAAATAAAAACAACAACAACAAAATAATAATAATAATAATAAATAAATAAATAAAAAAAAAATACGTGTGGCACTCGAGGACTGCCGCGGTAAAGCTATTGCATAGCATTTTTTATCAACTTATGCAATTATAATTATTTATTTATTTTATTTATGCAGTATTTTTTTTTTCTTTGATATTAATTCAAGTTTTTTCTTTGATATTAATTCAAGTTATACTTTTTGAGCGTGGTGACCGATAAGAAAACAAATTTTTTTTCTTTTATTGAATAAATGAGAATATATCCGCAATGAGAATATATCAAAAATATCCGCAATCGATTTGTAGGTATCGAAAACCTCGATGTACCAAATTTAAATGATCTAACTCTGTTTTTTGAGAAAAGGTATTTTAATAGGTTTTTAAAGGCCTGCAAGTCGAATGGGGATATTCAAGTTTTTTCTTTGATATAATTTCAAGTTACACTTTTTGAGTGTGGTGACCGATAAGAAAACAAATTTTAATAGAGAAAAGGTATTTAATAGATTTTAAAGGCCTGCAAGTCGAATGGGGATATTCAAGTTTTTTCTTTGATATTAATTCAAGTTACACTTTTTGAGCGTGGTGACCGATAAGAAAACAAATTTTAATAGAGAAAAGGTATTTAATAGGTTTTAAAGGACTGCAAGTCGAATGGGGATATTCAAGTTTTTCCTTTGATATTAATGAATAAGATAACAATAATGATAAGAAAACAAATTTTAATAGAGAAAAGGTATTTTAATAGGTTTTAAAGGCCTGCAAGTCGAATGGGGATATTCAATTTTTTTCTTTGATATTAATTCAAGTTACACTTTTTGAGCGTGGTGACCGATAAGAAAACAAATTTTAATAGAGAAAAGGTATTTAATAGGTTTTAAAGGCCTGCAAGTCGAATGGGGATATTCAAGTTTTTTCTTTGATATTAATTCAAGTTACACTTTTTGAGCGTGGTGACCGATAAGAAAACAAATTTTAATAGAGAAAAGGTATTTAATAGGTTTTAAAGGCCTGCAAGTCGAATAGGGATATTCAAGTTTTTTCTTTGATATTAATTCAAGTTACACTTTTTGAGCGTGGTGACCGATAAGAAAACAAATTTTAATAGAGAAAAGGTATTTAATAGGTTTTAAAGGCCTGCAAGTCGAATAGGGATATTCAAGTTTTTTCTTTGATATTAATTCAAGTTACACTTTTTGAGCGTGGTGACCGATAAGAAAACAATTTTTTTCTTTTATTGAATAAATGAGAATATATCCGCTATGAGAATATATCAAAAATATCCGCAATCGATTTGTAGGTATCGAAAACCTGGATGTACCAAATTTTAATGATCTAACTCTATTTTTTGAAAAAAGGTATTTTAATAGGTTTTTAAAGGCTTGCAAGTCGAATGGGGATATTCAAGTTTTTTCTTTGATATAATTTCAAGTTACACTTTTTGAGCGTGGTGACCGATAAGAAAACAAATTTTAATAGAGAAAAGGTATTTAATAGGTTTTACAGGCGTGCAAGTCGAATGGTGATATTCAAGTTTTTTCTTTGATATTAATGAATAAGATAACAATAATAAGAAAACAAATTTTAATAGAGAAAAGGTATTTTAATAGGTTTTAAAGGCCTGCAAGTCGAATGGGGATATTCAAGTTTTTTCTTTGATATTAATTCAAGTTACACTTTTTGAGCGTGGTGACCGATAAGAAAACAAATTTTAATAGAGAAAAGGTATTTAATAGGCTTTAAAGGCCTGCAAGTCGAATGGGAATATTCTAGTTTTTTCTTTGATATTAATTCAAGTTACACTTTTTGAGCGTGGTGACCGATAAGAAAACAAATTTTAATAGAGAAAAGGTATTTAATAGGTTTTAAAGGCCTGCAAGTCGAATAGGGATATTCAAGTTTTTTCTTTGATATTAATTCAAGTTACACTTTTTGAGCGTGGTGACCGATAAGAAAACAATTTTTTTCTTTTATTGAATAAATGAGAATATATCCGCAATGAGAATATATCAAAAATATCCGCAATCGATTTGTAGGTATCGAAAACCTGGATGTACCAAATTTTAATGATCTAACTCTATTTTTTGAAAAAAGGTATTTTAATAGGTTTTTAAAGGCTTGCAAGTCGAATGGGGATATTCAAGTTTTTTCTTTGATATAATTTCAAGTTACACTTTTTGAGCGTGGTGACCGATAAGAAAACAAATTTTAATAGAGAAAAGGTATTTAATAGGTTTTAAAGGCCTGCAAGTCGAATGGTGATATTCAAGTTTTTTCTTTGATATTAATGAATAAGATAACAATAATAAGAAAACAAATTTTAATAGAGAAAAGGTATTTTAATAGGTTTTAAAGGCCTGCAAGTCGAATGGGTATATTCAAGTTTTTTCTTTGATATTAATTCAAGTTACACTTTTTGAGCGTGGTGACCGATAAGAAAACAAATTTTAATAGAGAAAAGGTATTTAATAGGCTTTAAAGGCCTGCAAGTCGAATGGGGATATTATAGTTTTTTCTTTGATATTAATTCAAGTTACACTTTTTGAGCGTGGTGACCGATATAAAACAAATTTTAATAGAGAAAAGGTATTTAATAGGTTTTAAAGGCCTGCAAGTCGAATGGGGCCATTCAAGTTTTTTCTTTATATTAATGAATAAGATAACAATAATGGTAAGATAACAATAATGATAAGAAAACAAATTTTAATAGAGAAAAGGTATTTTAATAGGTTTTAAAGGCCTGCAAGTCGAATGGGGCCATTCAAGTTTTTTCTTTGATATTAATGAATAAGATAACAATAATGATAAGATAACAATAATGATAAGAAAACAAATTTTAATAGAGAAAAGGTATTTTAATAGGTTTTAAAGGCCTGCAAGTCGAATGGGGATATTCAATTTTTTTTCTTTGATATTAATTCAAGTTACACTTTTTGAGCGTGGTGACCGATAAGAAAACAAATTTTAATAGAGAAAATGTATTTAATAGGTTTTGAAGGCTTGCAAGTCGAATGGGGATATTCAAGTTTTTTCTTTGATATTAATTCAAGTTACACTTTTTGAGCGTGGTGACCGATATAAAACAAATTTTAATAGAGAAAAGGTATTTAACAGGTTTTAAAGGCCTGCGAGTCGAATGGGGATATTCAAGGTTTTTCTTTGATATTCATGAATAAGATAACAATAATGATAAGATAACAAATTTTAATAGAGAAAAGGTATTTTAATAGGTTTTAAAGGCCTGCAAGTCGAATGGGGATATTCAATTTTTTTCTTTGATATTAATTCAAGTTACACTTTTTGAGCTTGGTGACCGATAAGAAAACAAATTTTAATAGAGAAAAGGTATTTAATAGGTTTTAAAGGCCTGCAAGTCGAATGGGGATATTAAAGTTTTTTCTTTGATATTAATTCAAGTTACACTTTTTGAGCGTGGTGACCGATAAGAAAACAAATTTTAATAGAGAAAAGGTATTTAATAGGTTTTAAAGGTCTGCAAGTCGAATGGGGATATTCAAGTTTTTTCTTTGATATTAATTCAAGTTACACTTTTTGAGCGTAGTGACCGATATAAAACAAATTTTAATAGAGAAAAGGTATTTAATAGGTATTCAAGGCCTGCAAGTCGAATGGGGATATTCAAGGTTTTTCTTTGATATTCATGAATAAGATAACAATAATGATAAGATAACAAATTTTAATAGAGAAAAGGTATTTTAATAGGTTTTAAAGGCCTGCAAGTCGAATGGGGATATTCAATTTTTTTCTTTGATATTAATTCAAGTTACACTTTTTGAGCGTGGTGACCGATAAGAAAACAAATTTTAATAGAGAAAAGGTATTTAATAGGTTTTAAAGGACTGCAAGTCGAATGGGGATATTCAAGTTTTTCCTTTGATATTAATGAATAAGATAACAATAATGATAAGAAAACAAATTTTAATAGAGAAAAGATATTTTAATAGGTTTTAAAGGCCTGCAAGTCGAATGGGGATATTAAAGTTTTTTCTTTGATATTAATTCAAGTTACACTTTTTGAGCGTGGTGACCGATAAGAAAACAAATTTTAATAGAGAAAAGGTATTTAATAGGCTTTAAAGGCCTGCAAGTCGAATGGGGATATTCTAGTTTTTTCTTTGATATTAATTCAAGTTACACTTTTTGAGCGTGGTGACCGATAAGAAAACAAATTTTAATAGAGAAAAGGTATTTAATAGGCTTTAAAGGCCTGCAAGTCGAATGGGGATATTCTAGTTTTTTCTTTGATATTAATTCAAGTTACACTTTTTGAGCGTGGTGACCGATAAGAAAACAAATTTTAATAGAGAAAAGGTATTTAATAGGTTTTAAAGGCCTGCAAGTCGAATAGGGATATTCAAGTTTTTTCTTTGATATTAATTCAAGTTACACTTTTTGAGCGTGGTGACCGATAAGAAAACAATTTTTTTCTTTTATTGAATAAATGAGAATATATCCGCAATGAGAATATATCAAAAATATCTGCAATCGATTTGTAGGTATCGAAAACCTGGATGTACCAAATTTTAATGATCTAACTCTATTTTTTGAAAAAAGGTATTTTAATAGGTTTTTAAAGGCTTGCAAGTCGAATGGGGATATTCAAGTTTTTTCTTTGATATAATTTCAAGTTACACTTTTTGAGCGTGGTGACCGATAAGAAAACAAATTTTAATAGAGAAAAGGTATTTAATAGGTTTTAAAGGCCTGCAAGTCGAATGGTGATATTCAAGTTTTTTCTTTGATATTAATGAATAAGATAACAATAATAAGAAAACAAATTTTAATAGAGAAAAGGTATTTTAATAGGTTTTAAAGGCCTGCAAGTCGAATGGGGATATTCAAGTTTTTTCTTTGATATTAATTCAAGTTACACTTTTTGAGCGTGGTGACCGATATAAAACAAATTTTAATAGAGAAAAGGTATTTAATAGGTTTTAAAGGCCTGCAAGTCGAATGGGGCCATTCAAGTTTTTTCTTTGATATTAATGAATAAGATAACAATAATGGTAAGATAACAATAATGATAAGAAAACAAATTTTTATAGAGAAAAGGTATTTTAATAGGTTTTAAAGGCCTGCAAGTCGAATGGGGCCATTCAAGTTTTTTCTTTGATATTAATGAATAAGATAACAATAATGATAAGATAACAATAATTATAAGAAAACAAATTTTAATAGAGAAAAGATATTTTAATAGGTTTTAAAGGCCTGCAAGTCGAATGGGGATATTAAATTTTTTTTTTTGATATTAATTCAAGTTACACTTTTTGAGCGTGGTGACCGATAAGAAAACAAATTTTAATAGAGAAAATGTATTTAATAGGTTTTGAAGGCCTGCAAGTCGAATGGGGATATTCAAGTTTTTTCTTTGATATTAATTCAAGTTACACTTTTTGAGCGTGGTGACCGATAAGAAAACAAATTTTAATAGAGAAAAGGTATTTAATAGGTTTTAAAGGTCTGCAAGTCGAATGGGGATATTCAAGTTTTTTCTTTGATGTTAATTCAAGTTACACTTTTTGAGCGTGGTGACCGATATAAAACAAATTTTAATAGAGAAAAGGTATTTAACAGGTTTTAAAGGCCTGCGAGTCGAATGGGGATATTCAAGGTTTTTCTTTGATATTCATGAATAAGATAACAATAATGATAAGATAACAATAATGATAAGATAACAAATTTTAATAGAGAAAAGGTATTTAATAGGTTTTAAAGGCCTGCAAGTCGAATGGGGATATTAAAGTTTTTTCTTTGATATTAATTCAAGTTACACTTTTTGAGCGTGGTGACCGATAAGAAAACAAATTTTAATAGAGAAAAGGTATTTAATAGGTTTTAAAGGTCTGCAAGTCGAATGGGGATATTCAAGTTTTTTCTTTGATAACTATTCAAGTTACACTTTTTGAGCGTGGTGACCGATATAAAACAAATTTTAATAGAGAAAAGGTATTTAACAGGTATTCAAGGCCTGCAAGTCGAATGGGGATATTCAAGGTTTTTCTTTGATATTCATGAATAAGATAACAATAATGATAAGATAACAATAATGATAAGATAACAAATTTTAATAGAGAAAAGGTATTTTAATAGGTTTTAAAGGCCTGCAAGTCGAATGGGGATATTCAATTTTTTTCTTTGATATTAATTGAAGTTACACTTTTTGAGCGTGGTGACCGATAAGAAAACAAATTTTAATAGAGAAAACGTATTTAATAGGTTTTAAAGGCCTGCAAGTCGAATGGGGATATTCAAGTTTTTTCTTTGATATTAATGAATAAGATAACAATAATGATAAGAAAACAAATTTTAATAGAGAAAAGGTATTTTAATAGGTTTTAAAGGCCTGCAAGTCGAATGGGGATATTCAAGTTTTTTCTTTGATATTAATTCAAGTTACAATTTTTGAGCGTGGTGACCGATAAGAAAACAAATTTTAATAGAGAAATGTATTTAATAGGTTTTAAAGGCCTGCAAGTCGAATGGTGATATTCAAGTTTTTTCTTTGATACTAATGAATAAGATAACAATAATAAGAAAACAAATTTTAATAGAGAAAAGGTATTTTAATAGGTTTTAAAGGCCTGCAAGTCGAATGGGGATATTCAAGTTTTTTCTTTGATATTAATGAATAAGATAAGAATAATGATAACAATAATGATAAGAAAACAAATTTTAATAGAGAAAAGGTATTTAATAGGCTTTAAAGGCCAGCAAGTCGAATGGGGATATTCAAGTTTTTTCTTTGATATTAATTCAAGTTGCTCTTTTTGAGCGTGGTGACCGATATAAAACAAATTTTAATAGAGAAAGGTATTTAATAGGTTTTAAAGGCCTGCAAGTCGAATGGGGATATTCAAGGGTTTTCTTTGATATTAATGAATAAGATAACAATAATGATAAGATAACAATAATAATAAGAAAACAAATTTTAATAGAGAAAAGGTATTTAATAGGTTTTAAAGGCCTGCAAGTCGAATGGAGATATTCAAGTTTTATCTGATCTACTTTATACACAAATTTTACGCGTACAGCTATTCACTGTTGTATATAGATGATAGATACCTATGCACCTATATACTTTCTCACAAACAGCTGCTTATGTATTCGTCCGATTTCGGAGCAGCTCGTCTCGATCTGTGCGAGCTTCGTACAGCCGAAGTCTACCGAACTGTGTTAGGTTTTTTTGTCGTTACGGAATTTTTCGATTCGGTCGCCGTGCTCAAAGCCCACGATAAAAGCTATACAATAGCTTAAAAATATTATAAAATATTAAATTTGCTCATGCATATGAAAAAATGATGTCTAGAAAATAATAATAATAATAATAATTTTAGATTTTCAAGGTAACGAAGAGATAAATAAAGTGCGTAAATTTCACACGGGCTTGCTAGCAAATGAATTATTTGAAGTGAGAAATAAATAAAATAAAATGATCATTTTTCAACGGGAGCCTTAGTTACCCTACAACTAACTAGTTTTAATAATAATAATAAAAACATTTTAAAGGGACCTGGAACCTTTGACTTAGCAGCACTGAAGTAGATTTCCTATAAAAGCTTATATTTCAGTTTAATTTTTGTAAATTGAACTATATTAGGTTTCTCCAATAAAATATATATTCAGGAAAAATTTTTTACGGTTTTTCATACATTTTTTGCAGATTTTAAATCTTAAATAATCTGGTGTGTCACTCACACGACTTTCTCTTACCCTGAAATTTCATACTATAAATACAGATTAAGAGGTAAGTTAACGAGTACTGTTATGTAAACCTATGTTAAACAATTCAATTTAGGCTTCGGAAGAGTTTTGTATGACAATTAATTCTGTGTGAGGGGGGCTACCGCCCCCCTCAACCCCCCCGTTTCATTAATGCACCTACATTTATATAGAATTTAATTCGGTTATTAAAAAATAATTCTGTTTTTAAAAAATAATTTATTAAAATTATTATTTTAAAAAATTATCTTTTTTGATAATGCAGACGATTTCCATATTAGAGAAGTAGTATAACACCAAATATCCAAAAAGAAAAAAAGTCCATTTTATTCTTAATGTAAAAAAAAAAAAAAAAAAAAAAAAGACTTTTTTTTTTCTAAGTTTTTTTTTTTTTTTTTCGTTAAAAGTAAAAAAAAAATCGATAACTTTGTTTTAAATTATCGCAGATTGATATTTCAACCACTCGTTTTAAAGTTATTGGCGAGCTCTTTTGAAAGATTACCCATCATGAAAATTTACTCCCCTCGAGGGGGGACTTTCCCCCCAGGGGGGAGGCGAGGCTCCTACTTGCACAATTTTTTTTTTCCCAGTTGACTATCTCTATTACAAAAAATATATATTCGTTTCATTTGGTTTAGTGCAGTCTATAGACGTTAAACTTTACTAACCTGCAATTTCCCCCATAGACGTAATGTATTAGAATTCTCTTGATTGTCCCTGTACACGAACCATTTGCTTGATCTTAACGAAAAGCTTACTGTAGCATCCCTATATGATACACATTTAGAATACCAAGTTTGAATTTTCTGCCATAATTTGTTTTTGAGATATGCTGATAACAGACAGACACACACACAGACATACACACAGACCATTTGCTAAAAACATGATTTTCGTATTCAGGGGACCTCAGAACATGTAAATATAACAAAAACTCGCGTTCGAAAATTTGACCCCAAAACAATACTTTCTCTACCTTATGGGTGAGAGAAAGTAAAAAGTAAAAAGCGTTTTCTCAGTTTGCATTTTTTCCATGAATTCATGATTTTCCAGATTCTAAAATTTCTTCAGATATTTAAGAAAAACTTAATATTTTGTTTTTGGATATTTAATAGAACTTACTTAAACGAATAAGGGATGGATTTTGAAATTTATTAATTAGTTTTTGAAAAAAAAAAAAAAATAATAATAATAATAAATCGCGTGCCTATGTAACAACAGAAGCTAGTGGATACAGCCCGTAATGATATTAATACGAAAGTTAACAACATTTTTCTGCGTAGAAAGTAGTTCGTAAAGATATTGTCAAGGTTTAGTCGATTAATGCACTTTATTTAATGAATATTCTGGAAATATTTGAATAAAATTGCTATTTGTACCACAAAAACAATTATCAACGAATATTCTCGAAACAATTCAATAAAACAGTCATTCGTACCACAAAAGTCAAGTAAACAGCGTTAAACACACAACAGAGAAGGTATTTTGCTAATTTAGAAACAATGATCAAACACTTAAAGCACAGTTTCCCAGGATGACAACTTAGCTCGAAGTGTGAACAGAAACTGAACTCTTCAAGAGTCACAATAGCGATTTATAGAATTTTCAAAATAGTTTTGAACTACAAACCAATGGAGCATACAGGAAAAATTCCAGATTTCAGCTCCTACCGAAGTTAGAGATTCCAAACTTTGGTAATCCTAAACTACCACTTTTCGTCAAATTTCTCTGCCAATTCTCTAAAATGATGCAAACTCGCAAAGCTTTCCGCCAACTTCCACCTTCGTGGAAGTGAAAAAATTGCCATTTGTGTCTACCTCTACTGTAATACTGTATAGAAAGCAGTATGTAAAGAAATAGGCAGGTTGTAGTCGACAATAATTATTAACGACTTCCCTTTTATAGTTTCGTTAGTGATTTATAGAACTTTCGAAAAAGTTAGTTCTACACTCCAAACCAGTGAATCTTTCTGGAAAATTCCAGAACTCGGTTCATGTTGAAGTTAGAGCTTCAAAACTTTAACAAATCCAAATTAGCAATTTTTGCCTAATTTAGTTGCTAAGTCGTTAAATTTAAAATTAGTTTCTCAACTTTGTCGCCAACCAAGATTTTCATTTGTGGCAATCTTGGCAACTGATCGAGATTAGTGACCAAAGAAAGTCGTTAGAACTATAGGTTTCAAAGCTGTAAAATAAATAAAGTAATGCAGTAATAGTCAGTATTCTGATAGACGCAGTATGGCTCCTGTGGTACCTTTGGCTGCTATTGCGACTGCCATCTTGAATAGATAACAGTTCTTGAATAGATAACAGAATAATTTCATTCGCCCTACGTGCTGACATGCTGTATACCAACTCCTCTAATATCATTCCTCAAAACTTTGGAGCGTAACCAAGACCGTCGCCAACTGCCCATAGTATAGCACTAGTGCGACGTAAAACCTACACACTCACCTTTCGCCAGAAAATATAAACATTGCTATTAATCATAACTTTTGAATTTGGTGAAAATTAAATAAAAATTGGTGCTTTCTATTCACTAGACAAATCAAATTCATTTCAAAATATACATCTCACATTGGCATTTGCAAAACGCAGCAGAAAAGTATTTATAGTCGTCAGCAAAATTATTAGAACGCTAGCAATAATTCCTATATAAAACTAGTTGGCATAGGTGGACTCTGCTCAGTTCCTCACCATATTTATGTTCTCATAAATTTCTAGTGCGAGACATATTATAATCATGTTAAAAAAAAAATGAATTTGACCAAAGCTTGATACAGTGACAGAACGAAATCCTCGCCTAATTGGCTATCCATCGTTCACTTCGATATATTTATCTTATTCTAATCTATTAATTTATTTTATCAGGGTCAATTCCGTTGTTTAGTTTTCATGCTACTATTTCCAATTATCCTCAAAATTCATATTTACATGAAAAATTTACAATTTCGCTATGTTGATAAAATTGTAAATTACGAATAATTTACGAAATTTTCCTATTAGAATATTTGTATTCAATCACGTTCAAACCAATATCATAAATGTAATTTTGAAGTTGTCTAATGTATTTATGATCCTCAAAATGGAAGTTTATGCTCCATTTTGCCTTATTCTGACATATTAAGTAAATCGTAAATTCCAAATAACTTACGAATTTTTTAAATTGCAAAAATCATAGTCAATGATATTCATGCCAGTATCCTAAATAATATTTTGAAAGTGACATCTTTACGATGAAAATATCCCTCAAGATTGACGTTTATGTGAAATTTTGCTCTATTCTGCCACGTTAAGAAATTCGTAAATTTCCAATAACTTACGAAATTTTTATATTGGAAAATTCATAGTCATTAATATTACTGCCAGTGTCCTAAATAATATTTCAAAAGTAGTCTGACATCTTTACGATGAAAATATCTCTCAAAATTGACGTTTATGTGAAATTTTGCCCTATACGGCCATGTTAAGAAATTCGTAAATTTCCAATAACTTGCGAAATTTTTAAAGTAGCATATTTATAGTTACTGATGTTCATTCCGGCATCAAAACTGATATTTTAAAACTGGTCTGACATTTTTACACTAAAAAGTTTCCATTTATTGCTCGTTTAAGTGAATTTTTGTCCTATTCTCCCATGTTAAGAAAATCGTAAATTTCTCATAACTTACGAAGTTTTTAAATTCGAATGTTGCAAATGAATAGCATTCTTGCCAGTGTCGAAAGTAATATTTTAAAACTGATCTGACCTCTCTGCGACAATTTGTTCTTGAGATATCGTGTACACAGACTAACAGACTAACACACTAACCCACTAACAGACACCCTACAGACAGACACCATACACATTTTGTCATTTTCGGATTCCTCATACCTGAAAACGTGTAAAAAAGTCAAAAAACCGAGGTCGAAAATTTTCACGATTACCTATGTTCCCCATACCTATAGTATGATGGGGAACTAAAAAGTACACTTAATACTGCTTTATTGAATAAATCCTTGTTGTTTCATGTTCTTAGTCAGTCTAATAGAGCAAGAGCCCACGACGGCCAGACGTTCGTTATTTAATAAAAGCTGAAAATTCTTCTGTGCGTGTCCCCTATACAGGTAAGAACGACCAGGGACTATAGAGTTTGGGTAGTGGTTACTTGGGCAGGTAACAGGTAGTAAAGGTGTATAAAATAGTACCTTAAATTCTTTAAAGTATAAAGCTCAATTTTTTTATATTTTATTAGGGATAACTTTAGAAATCTCGTCATCCATTGCCGGACACTTATGACAGTTGCTACCCCCTGCCAGACACCCCTAAATTTTAATAAATTATAATTATACTTTCGTTACAGTATAAAAGCTAAATTTTATATATGTTACTTGGGAACCTATAAAAAAATGTTACCTCAATAGCCGGACAGTTTTAATGGTTTTTACACCTTGCCAGACACATCGAAAGTCCTCTGTAGGTGCGAGCGCGAGCACTTGGTCGATTGCGATCTTCAAAGATATCCAATAAAAAAATTATTTTATTACGTTCATAGTCAGGTTATATAAAGTAAAAAATGTAATTTTATTATTATAATATACAAAAAAAAGCATTATTACATGTAAAAAAAATATTTATTCGTTGTCGTCGATATTTTCATTTTCTTCGTCACTACTCGCCCAGTCGATGTCATGATCGTCTTCAATATCGCCTTTTTCGTCAGTTTCTGAAAAAAAAAAAAAAAAAAAAAAAACAAGATTATACAATTATGAATAATTAAAAAATTATGTACAATAATTTGTCATAATAATTACATACCTGATTCAGTTTTAAGCGAATCACTAACATAACTTGGTAGTTGATCTCCTGAAAACCATTTGAATTGGTATTTGTCATTTTTCAATACCCAGCCGTTATTGTCTGGTTGATATGTAGTTGGATTTTTCAGATGAGCATTATTCCAAATGGTACATATATAATTTGCTCGCAGAAATTGTTGCAATAGCTCGCTTTTGCAAGGTGGTAGATTGCTAGCGTCAAAATTTCGCAACTTTTTCCGGTCAAAAGCTTCGTTTACATCGGAAACTGTATACGAGTCGATGAATAATTGCAGTCTAGCGTCATCAACACCAATAACATTAGGGACATTGTAAACATTGCATATAAATCTCTGAATAATATCGAAGATGTTTCGTTGAAAATCTAAATTTTCAATTAATTCGCTGTTGCCGAAGTTCTTAAAAGCTTCCTGGTACTCGGGATTTTTTTTTTAATTTCTTGTATGGTATTGATTTTCCTTTTCTGAAAAATGCAGGGTTAAAATCACAACCTGTGATGGCATGAAATCCAGGTAAACTCTGACAAATTAACTGTCCCAACTCTGCATGTATTTTAGTTAGGTCCACATATCTTAAGTTATTGCCAGTACCCGTAAGCATCCGAACAACGGAATCACTTTTAAGATGATGCATGTTACCAAGCATTATAGCCGCAATATCAGTATCAGCACTTCTTATTACTATTTCTGCTGGATAGTTGATGTTACATGCATGGTATACTATTTTCGTATCTGCTTCCTCGTGTGATGGGCATGACAACTCTTCATCAACCCTTGAGATAACTTTGTTGGAATTATCAACAGTGAAAGAATGACATTTTCTGAAATTGATGTTTATCGTTTTGTTGCCAATAAATGGCACCACTTCATCAGTAGCCCAATGTGAAATAAAAAAATTAACCAGAGCCTCTTTAAAATTTAAATTTTTTAACTCTTTCGCGAAATCACTTGATCGAATTTGTTCAGGCCCAGTTATAGAGTACTCCAATTGCGCGGATTCTAGCCGTTGGGAATGCTCGTAATCTTTGATCGATGGAGTAAAGTATTGATCAAAGATCACATCAATCCTCGATGCTTGAAATTGAGTAACCATTTGCAACAATTTTTTTGAAATATTTCCAAATGTTTTCGGAACATTCTTCATTGTATGCAACAGGAAGAAACCGTCAATTATCATAATATCTATATGATGTGGTTGCTCATGCTGGACCTCTTTCTCTAGACATTTCATCAGAGCAGATTTATCTGTCTTACAAATAGCGCCATCCAAATGGCACATGGACAATGGCACTGAGGTAATTGGGTAAGACAAAATCTTTGAAATGTCTACCTTAAAATCCATTGAGATACCCAGCATGCGTCCAAATAAATCTCTTTGGATTTTAATTTCTTGAATTTTACCACCTACTTGAACTTTTGTCTTCTTCTTATAATCGATAGAAAAATTGTCAAGGGAATTTTTTTTAATAGCTTTTTCAAATCTGGTAATATCTGAAAAACATTCGGAAACAAATGTTTTACGAAGATTATCTCCATTTTTTTCAATATTTAGTAGGAATGTCTCTACTGATAGCGATGCGGATTTTCCAGATGAAATATTTAATAGTTGGTCTTTCGGTACTTCTGAACTGAAGGGATTAATAAATCGATCAAAAGTAGCGATAAATTGTCTCAATTGTTTGGAATTCTTCTGGATATTATGAAGATTTAAGTCTGTTGAAACATCTTGATGAGTTCGCAGTCCTAGTTCTAGATAAACTTGACTTATTATTGAGGACCTAACATCATGATTACGAGCCCACCGTTGACGAGCCGAAATCGAATTGGTAAAGTGTATAACACCTGTGAGCCTTCTAGCAGCGTCTGCATTTATAGTTTGCTCTAACACCAGGTCAATTGGTTGTCTAGAAAATGGTTTGGTGGTCCGTTTGATACCAAAGCAACCTTGTTTAAATCCTTCGTATAAGTCAGGATGAGTTTCTGCAACTTTCTGCAAATTATCATAATATTTTACGGTCCACCGTGCATAATTTTGTTGGTTGCATATAAAAAATATATTTGTAGTCTTAGGCAATGTTGATATAAAAAGCTCAAAATCCCCCGTACGAATGCTCCGTAACAAGTCCAAGTAATGATGTATGAGATTTATGTAAATTAAGTAAAATTGTGAAGTTTTACCATGCTCACCATTGAGACATTGTTGCTTGAAAATATTGTAATTATTCATCAATTCTTTCAGTTCATCATTTTCAATGTTGAAAGACGATATTTCGCAGTTTTGTAGTCTTTTCACTTCCTCTATCATATCATCTGTTAGTGTTGAGTTGTCATGTTGTAAAAATGATTCAAAATGTAGAACCTCCAATCCCAATGCTACCAAAGGATGCAATCTTTTGCAGCGGTTGAAGTGCTTTCCATCGAGAAACCCATTCACAGAACCACTTGCCAGCAAACTACTCTCAACCATAACATTTGTTAACCCACAGTCACTAATTACTTTACCGACTGCTTTAAAATAAGCCATCATAATGTGAAACGGTCCGAGGTGTATGAATAAATTATCAAATTTGGGTTTTTCCGTAGACTGTATTTGAAATGCTACTTTAGCTATAGCAAGATCGTAGGTTACCTGGATGGAACGTTGATGTAAATCTTCAGCAATTTTTTTATTCTGTTCCATAGTTTCTAGCACTATAGATGTACTAGTTGGTGATGCATTGATTGGGGTTAAATAAGAAATAAGTTGTTGTGAGACAGCATTATTACAAATCCAACTATTGAAACCAACCCACATAGGAACGTCAGGTAACTGCAAAACGTGACTGATCATCCATATATTGTCGATTTCGGTGTATAGCTGCGAGTTTGTAGGGCGTATAATTTCTGTATTATCAATTGTTGATTGTAGTTCACTTGTCATTTTCGGTTTTTTAGGATACGGAATCTCTTCTATAGATATGGCTTCAAAAGTTCTTCTTCTTCTTTTTACCGTTGTATGTGGTAAATTAATTTCATTATCTGTAATCGGCGCTTCAGACATGTTAAGTTCTTCGGGCATCTCAGATTCTTCGGTTATATTGGCCTCAATGTTCTGGTATATAATTCCTACGGTGTCATGTAGAGTATCCTTTCCGTTTGTAGTTTCCACAAAACGATCGAAATTATCATATGCCACACCAGTAAAAAGGTCAGGATTTCTTTTAATCGTTTCTGGGTATAAACTGGATTGTTCAAAAGAAGTATACGTTGTCTCAGTCTCTAGTTCCTCGATACCCTGATAGCTAATACAATGCCCATATCGATTAATAATATCGATAATTTTCCTACTGCTTGTTAAGCTCTTTAAAGTTATACCTAACATGATGTGCTTTGATGTTTTTACACGGCCATTATGGACAGCATAGATTACGTCTTGAGAATAAGAACGCACTTGACGAGCACATTTCAGGCTTTTTTTCCGTTTGTTATTACATCCACCTAGAAGAGTAAAGTAAAAGTCCAGTAATTGCGGCGGTATCGAAACTTCTCCTGACATTAAATGCTCTGTTGTTAGATTTTTTATCGGTAACTTATTTTTTTCCATTTGTAGTATTAATTTTCTTAAAATTAATGCAGCTTTTTGTAAAGTATTTTCGGTTTGTAAGTTTTCAAATATTGTATCGTCTATTGTTTGTAAATATTTGGGTGCTATAATTTTTTTATTACAAATAGTAAAAAATTTAATATCTTTAGAAAAAATTTTCAACATTTTTTCTTCGAGATGATGTGCAGTAAAAACAGAATTCACTTCAACAGAATTTTCTTCAAATATTCTTTCCAATACATCGGTGTACATTTCATGCAAATATACTAATAAATAACAGCGCCCTTTTTTAATTACGTCTTCCTCGATGATGCCACTTATTTCATTAAAAGCTAATTGTTGATATTCCCGATGAAAATGCCAATCACTTTTACTGGATGGTTTTTTAGAAGATATTTCATTATTGAAACTAATTCTACATTCTGTATGATATGATATTTTTGGACCAGAAAATTTTTTTAATTTATTCAATAATTCTGCATACTTCTCTTGACCTTCGATGTTGGGTAGTACGCTAGATTTAAATTGGTTGGTATCAGCTTTATGAAGTGGAAGCATTCGTGAACGTTTTTTTTTATGTTTCCTGTCACAAAACACACAAACAATTAGGTAGTCGATATTATTAGTTTCCTTCTCGGTTAGAATATTTCCATCCTGAGTTAAATCATTATCTTCACTAAGATCTGGTTCAAAAACTTCAATATTTTCTTGAGAAGTTGTAGATTGAAGTCCTATTGATTCAGAAGTTAAACTTGATTGCATTGTTACTGAAGATTCTGTAGAGGATGACTGTAAATGAGATGGTTCTGTGGTCAACTTAGGTATCAACGACGAGGTTGTTGAGGTATTGTCTGTAGAAACACTGGCTGATTTTTGTGTTTCACTGTTTTTTGTCCAATTTTCAGGTTCAGAAGTTAAGTATTTTTTCATAAGTCCTGTAAATGCTTTATAACATCCCCGGTGATAACCATTTTCTGTATACTCATCAGGCAGAATAATGTCTTTATATTTAAGGTTATGTTTTTTTCTGATTTTCAAAACAGTTTGACATTTTTTTAAAGTTTCCTCCGAGAACAATATTATCTTACCATCACTTTTATTACACACAAAACAAATTAATGTGTCTCCCATGATAACACTTTTTACTAAAATTACACTTTTATTTCACAAAAAAACGACACAAATATCAATGGTAAAACGTGGTTGTAGCTACACATAATTCTTCAATACATCACTAAAAGACAGATGATGCGCAGTGAAAGATTGCAGTCGACTAAGCGCCCTATCTCACTCGCACCCGCTAGAACAGTCGTTACCTCGCGCTCGCACCTACAGCGGACTTTCGATGTGTCTGGCAAGGTGTAAAAACCATTAAAACTGTCCGGCTATTGAGGTAATATTTTTTTATAGGTTCCCAAGTAACATATATAAAATTTAGCTTTTATACTGTAACGAAAGTATAATTATAATTTATTAAATTTTAGGGGTGTCTGGCAGGGGGTAGCAACTGTCATAAGTGTCCGGCAATGGATGACGAGATTTCTAAAGTTATCCCTAATAAAATATAAAAAAATTGAGCTTTATACTTTAACGAATTTAAGGTACTATTTTATACACCTTTACTACCTGTTACCTGCCCAAGTAACCACTACCCAAACTCTATAGTCCCTGGTCGTTCTTACCTGTATAGGGGACACGCACAGAAGAATTTTCAGCTTTTATTAAATAACGAAGGTCTGGCCGTCGTGGGCTCTTAGGCTATAAGAACACGATTCGACAAGGATTTATTTAACAAAACAGTATTAAGTGTACTTTTTTTTTTACATAGGAATTATTGCTAGCACTCGAATAATTTTGCTGCCGACTGTAGATTAAAAAGAAGCAATTTAGATTCCTCAAAAAATAAAAGTTGCAATGAAAAGTTTTATGACTAGAAATTTAAATCTAAAATTACGAATGATGTTCTCTGCTCAGTGTTGTCGTTACCGCAAAGGAGCAGTAGTATACAGTGATAAAATATTAAAAAGGGGAAAAAAATGGATCATTTGAGACAACAATGTGTATAGTTGTCGGTCTCAAAGCAAATCTATAAAAAATATATATACAGATACGACATTATTTCATTATTTAAAACATGAAAATCTGACATTGACAGATTTTAATTTAGTGCCAGAGGCCTACTGCTAAACTTGTTAATATTGACAAATTCTTCTTTAGTTAATTCGTGACGATCTAAATTCCATGATAAAGTTTTCATTAAATCAAACCAATGTGTTTCAGCTGCAGATACTGTAACAAATAACGTTGGAAGTCCAAATTGTCTTATAGCCGCAAAACAACGTTTTTTCTCTTTTTCCCAATGAGGGGGAGTGTGCCTTGGGGGGGACTCATGTCAAAGTTGCACCTTGGGGGGGACTCATGTCAAAGTTGGCCCTTGGGGGGGACTAATGTCAAAGTTGGGCCTGGGGGGGGACTCATGTCAAAGTTGGGCCTTGGGGGGACTAATGTCAAAGTTGTACCTTGGGGGGACTCATGTCAAAGTTGGGCCTGGGGGGGACTCATGTCAAAGTTGTGCCTTGGGGGGGACTTCATTCAATAAATCCCCATTCAATAAACCGACTGAAATAGGCCCTTAGCACTATTAAGAGTGACGTATAAAAATTCGACAACGCTGTACCGACTGAAATAGGGGTACCTTGGGGGGGGACTCATGTCAAAGTTGGGCCTGGGGGGGACTCATGTCAAAGTTGTGCCTTGGGGGGACTTCATTCAATAAATCCCCATTCAATAAACCAACTGAAATAGGCTTCTAGCACTTTAAGAGTGACCTATAAAAATTTGACAACTGTACCGACTGAAATAGGCCTCTAGCACTAAAACTAGTAACTTTTATTTAATTTTGAGTGGACTTCAAAAGTTATGATGCTTGGCGAAGAAATTTCTTTTATACTTTTAGGGCATCATTTTAAACCAATTTCTAATTTATTTTTAGTAATTTGATAGTAATAATAATTGTTTTTTGAAGCCGGTTCTTTCTTTTTCTTTTTTTTAAGTTTTCATAAAGAAATAAAATTGATCATAAATATTTGTTTAAAATTGCAAGTTTTGAGAAATTTTACTTTCTTCTATATTTGACACAAAAAACTTTTAAATTCGAAAAAAATTTCGATTTTCAGTTTTCGATGAATGTACACGATTTAATAGGTCCAGAATACAATTTGCCTATTTTTAGAAAAATCTGTTTGTGTGTCTGAATGTGTGTGAGACAAACATTTTGTGACAGTTCCTAGATCAATAATTGATGCAAAAAATTTCATACAAATTTATATGTAGTCGCATCTTGACATTAGTGTCTATAAGCTTTCGTAGAAAATCGCCCGACAGATGGCGTTGCCGTTTCTTTTTTGCAGAATTTTTAGTATAATAGTAAAAAAAAAAAAAAAAAAAAAATCGTATAACTGTGCGCAATGAGAATTATTTTTTACGAATCATTGTGAAAATAAAAAGAATTATGTATAACAATAATAATAACATTCATAACAATAATAAATAGAAAAATAAAAATGCTTATATTAGCGTCACTTTCTTCCAGATGAGGACGAGGAGGGGTGGAATAAATTTTCAGTGAGTATTTTTTCAAAAGAACTCTTTAGTACTTTTAAAAAGAATTGTTGAACCATCCCACATAGCAATTTTAGTTTGCAGCAAAACTGCAGCAGTCTTGCTTTGTAAGCCAACAAACTTGTAGCAAGTTCAGCATGGCAAGTTTATAAGTTTATAACAAGACTGAAGCAAGATAACGCAAACTCCGAAGTCACCATACGCAAAATTTGCAGCAAACTTGTCGTGCAAGCTTCACTCTTGCAGTATTAAATTTGCTGCAAATTCGTTGCAAACTAGTTGAAAAGTTAGCAGTTTCGTATCAAGATTACTGCAAATTCATTACAACAAGCAAACTTGTCATGTCACACCAACTGCTGACGCATTGCAAACTCAGATTCTTGTTACGTCACACTGTTTGCAAGTACGCATAGAGATATGCAAACATAACACATATCTCACAGAAGCCTTGTCAATACAAGACTTCGAACATTTTGGAGGCTACGTGGACAACGCCACGCTCCTTCCTCCAATAAACAACACGAGGAAGAAAACGTGGCGGAACCGCTTTGTTGAATTTCGAATACTTACATAGCAATTTTAGTTTGCAGCATAAACGGTGTGAAAGGAAAAAAAAAACAAAAAAACAAAAAAATATTAATTAAAACGAAAGATTGGTTTACGTTCCGTCTACTTTGCGGCAGTTTCACAGCAAATTTGTCGCCTCAAATTTATCATGGCAAGATAATATCAAGAAAAATCAAACTTGCTGCAAATGTGCTTGCTATCTGAGATAATTTAAAACAAAGGCATCAGTTTTCTTTTTCATTTAATAATAATAATAATGGATATTTCTAAAACAAAATGCTGTTGCTTAATTTTTGAAATCAGTGCAGTTTCAATAGCAGATACTGATCTGTTGTAATTATTTTTTTCCTAGTTTATACCTCGGCAGGAAGTATACCATCATAGTGAACGAATGGACAGCAGTGAAAGAAATACTGAGTCACAGCAATGCTTTAGACAGATCTCCAGATCTCTTCGATCACATCCCCCATACAGGTATTTATCTGAGGCAACGAAACTTCGAGATGCAATAATTTCTTGATTATCCGATATTCTTAAGATACTTATTTGGATAATCAAAACCACCAAATAAAAAGTGAAACATAACACAATTTTTACACTCTCCCCAACAGAGGCCAAGAGATTTTGCCATCAATGCTGGCAGATGGGAGGTTCGATTTCGAACCCAGGCCCTACTCATCACCCTAGACTTTCGGAGTTTTCCGCGGTTTTCTCTGAAATTCGCGGGAATATGAACTAAACTCTCCATGGAGAGATTCTACTTAGACTTAAGATCACGGCGTAATCGATCGGCCTAACCCACATACCATCAACACCAATATTTACGTATGTGTATTATGCATTCTGTTTTTGACATAGAAAAAAATTGCATGTCTCTAACATAAATCCCGTTCGCGTAAGATCAAAATTGAGCAGTGCGATATAACTTCAGTATATCCCCACAGCTGAATTTGGCGATTTTTCTTTGGCGCCGTTTTGAACGATAACGATGTCGTTCTGGACTGTTTGCAATATAATATGGCAGCCTATATGTTGTTTATTTTGAATTTATGATTTATGATTTAGATTTAGATTTTATCATTTATGATTTAGCCATAATCGCCAACAAAAAATCGCCAAATATCGTTGTGAGGATATACTGAAGTTGTTCCAGCAGTGCTTAAGAAAGGGTACAATCCACAATTTTAAATTAAAAATTGCGACAAAAGCTTCATTTAGAAAAACTGCGCCAAACATTCCCATAGAATTCAATTTTGGAAAAAATTTTTTGAGGGGGGGGGGGGGGGTAGAACCCCCACCCCCAAAAAGTCCTACCCCCCCCCCCAAAAAAGTCCTTTTTTTCTTTGTCCCTTGTCTTGTTTTATTTTTTTTTTACAAAGTTTGGCGCTATTCGTGCAATTAGATAACGCTATATACAGAGCACTATAAGCCATGTCAGTTTAATTGTGGCAACCTATATTATCATCAAAAGCAATTCAGAATTCGATTCCAAAGATCTCCAGGAGAAATATTACTTAACACTAGTTTTCTGTGCTTTTTAGTATTGTTGTTATTCTTTTTTTACTTCCATTACCCTACTACCGTAGGTAATGGAAGTATCGTATTCGGTCTGAAAATTCGATATGGGGTTTTCACCTGATTTACACGTTTTAAGGTCCCCTGAGTCCAAAAGAGTGGTTTTTAGCAATTGGTCAGTGTGTATGTATGTGTGTGTGTGTGTGTGTGTGTGTATGTATGTGGAGAATCTTCTGGCTACTATAGCTCAGAAACTAATAAAGATAGAGCTACGAAATTTTAGAATTGAAATACGTCTAGTGTACAGATGAATTTTCCAAATTTTGATGAAAATTGAAAAACCGGAAGTGGGACATCGGAAACCGGAAGTGGGACCGTAAGTCCGTATCTCAAAAACGGCTCTAACGATTTTCTTCAAACTTGCTATATAAACACTCTGTTAGATGTCCTTTCGAATGATATAGTTGGTTAGTTCAGGAAAATTGATAGGCGTCCTGTAGAAATAGCTCAATTTCAGGCCTCGCAAAGGCGTTCCTTTAAAAACGGTTGTACGGATTTTTTTCAAACTCGCCATTTTAACTCACGTTTAAATATGCTTTTGTATGTAATTATTGTTTTCCTGTCAATAATTGATTTTTTGTAAATTTTGGTATCTCAAAAATGGCTCTAACGATTTTCTCTTTAGGTCACTTTTATGTTTTCTGATCACATTATCTCTCAAAAATGCATATAATACGTGTAATAGTGGGTAATGGAAGTCGTGTGGTTGTTTCGCACCAGATTTTTAAAAAAAGAAATTGCTAAATAACTATCTATATCAATGACATCTCCTTATCAACTAAAATAATTCTGCTCCACTTTATTTCATTTTCCACTCGGAAAATAGCCGTCATGCTATATTTTTCCTAAATTCAATATTGTCTAAATATAATAGATCATGGTACTACATACATGCGTTTCTTATGCTTTATTTATTTATTTTAATATTTTACAGTTGCCATATTTTATTACTTCAGCGTCCTAGGCTAAGAAATTATCTCATAGACACGATTATAATAAAATTTTAAATTTTCAAATTGTACTTCTGTCCCCTATCCTTCATCACATACAGTTGATCTTCCAAAACGATTTTAAGCATAATGATAAATTACTTATATAAATTTTACCACTTATGATGGAAACTGATATTTTAAAGTGTAAAATAAAGCTTTTGTCATTATAAACTAAAAAAAGTTTTACATTTGTTTTGATGCACAGAAAAGTTTTCCTCCGATTTTTATGACATACCAGTCCATTTGCCCGAAACCTCTCATATGACATCTATAGGTAGGCAAATAATATTTGGTAAACAGCTGTATTTAGTAGAAAAAAAAACATCTTTATTGCTCTGAGAAGTACATTGTATTATTTAAAATATTTTAAAAATAGCTACAAACTGCAAAATGGCTGGAAAAGTGACTATGATTACACTAATTTGCATGAAAATCGATCTCAACACCATTTTTTTGAAGTGCAAACTTCTTTAGGCGCGTTGAGCACTTTTGGGTGAACAAAAATCATTAAACTCGCGTCATCGTCAGCGAAGGCTTTCGATGAGAATATTTTAAAATTTCAATATTTCAAATTCTAATTATGATTAAATTATTTTTAATACATCATTCGAAAGGTATTTTAAAGTATTTTTATATTATCGAAAGTGGAATTCGAGATTTCAGCTGATTTACACGTTTTGAGGTGTCTTGAATGGGTTTTCTTTTGTATCTCAGCTACAAGTTAAAATAATTTCATAAGTAATACATCATTTGAAAGCTTTGTTGAGTTGGAATTCGACGGTAACTTACAGAAATTTCTACTGCCAGATGGCGCTGTAATATTTTAAAATTTTAATTTCTAATTATGATTGAATTATTTTTAATACATCATTCGAAAGATATTTTAAAGTTCTTTTATATTATCGAAAGTGGAATTCGAGATTTTACCTGATTTACACGTTTTGAGGTGTCCTGAATGGGTTTTCTTTTGTATCTCAGCTACTAATTAAAATAATTTAATAAGTATAAGTAATACATCATTAGAAAGCTCTTTGTTGATTTCGAATCGAAGAGTAGATTACAGAAATTTCTACCGCCAGATGGCGCTGTAATATTTTAAAATTTCAATATGTCAAATTCTCATTATGATTAAATTATTTTTAATACATCATTCGAAAAATACTTTAAAGTTCTTTTATATTATCGAAAGTGGAATTCGAGATTTCACCTGATTTGCACGTTTTGGGGGGGGGGGGGGGGGGTCCTTAATCAGTTTTTTTTTGTATCTTAGCGACTAATTAAAATAATTTCATAAATAATCAATATTTTTTACCTAATATAAGGCTTAATTCATTTAATTTGGGTAGCTACAAATATTGTACCGAATCCTATAATACAGATCATAAACACTTCTTTACAAACCAAAAATAATTCGAAAATAATAATCTAATAGATCGACGATACAATTCACAAGTTACTTAGTTTTCACTTCTATCGGCAGTCTCCAAAGACTGCTTTGATTTTTTTTTTTTTTTTTTTTTTTTTTTTTTGAGGGGGTGGGGGGAGGAGAAGGGGCTAATTTTATCACTGTTCGGTAATTTTACGGCTATGAATTTGATTTGGAGGGGAGGGGTAAGGGATATTTTAACTGAGGGTCTACAGAGCTGAAAAATTCTAAAATATGAACGTTTGTAGCAAGGGGGTAATTTAAGAGGATTTGCTACTGAAATTGTAAATTACATTTACTATATTTTATTAATCTATTATTTTTTATTATAAATTATATTTTTGTTTTTAAATGTTAAAATAATCCATTTCCCGAGCAGTGATAGAAATTGGGGGAGGGGGAGGCGTTCCGAGAAAACTGAGAATTATTAGGCAAAATGGGGATCATATTCAGTTTTAGAAAGTCGTTTTACATGATAATCAGCAGAAGTGATATCAGGGCTTGAATTTATTTTCAGCGCAATGTTATTATTTGTTACTACAGGTCCTTTATGAGGATGGTGTGTCTCGCCTCCTCGTGGTGTTCCCGTGAAGCAAGTCAAATCTTCATTGCTTTGTACACTACTAAATCAGACATTTTTTTCATCAGGCTGAGACAGAGGCTATTTAACCAATCCTCTCTAGACTTTTTTTCTACATCGGATTATAAGAAGTGTGTCTTTTCCATTGATTCCAGGAGACAATCTTGGCCCTTTGCTCCTATCAAGATGATGACTCTGCACGACTTTCTATTACACGTTCTCTCTCCAGCAATATCCTGAACGTCAATGGACTCTTCCCAGTTCCGTCTGCTTAGTCATGTGATAGAGGAAAACGAATAATCGAATTCTGAGAATCGTATTCAATTAAATATTGTTCTTAAGAACAAAAATGTTAATATTTAATATAAAATAAAATAAAAGTAATATTGTGCATTTGTAAACAGTAGAATAGTTTTATTTGTAAATTTAATAATTTTTTAAAAACACTTTATGTGTTTATTTATTTTTAACTGTAAGAATCGATTTTTGTATTTTCTAGTGTAACTGTTACATTAACTGATCTAGCAATAAATAATAACTTGTTCTTGTGAAATGTTTATGGATTATAATTTTAAATTTTAAAATGTTTTCATTTAATTTAATTGCATAAAGGTGTTACAACAAGTTAATTAACTTAGTTACTGGTCTAAATAGATTTACGAAGTACGATATTGCATTGTCACTGATTTAAGTACCGAAAATCAAAGTATATAACATGTTCTTCATGAACATCAATAACAAATATAAACTAAATGATGATTGTAAATGTATACAGCAAACAAAAGATGATGAATAATAATATAAAATGAATTAAAAATGATGCATTAAAAAAAAAAAAAAAAAAAAAAAAAAAGATTTAATACGATTGATCAAAAATAAGAATAGAAAATATGTTATTTCAGCAATCGCTATAGATAAACAAGACTTCGTCTGCTATTTGTTTTTCTTCTATCATATGACCTCTGATGTTAGGTGGGAAGAGCCCATTGGATAATTATTTTCCAATGGATCATTAGCCATAGTGGTATCTCGGCCTATGAGGGCTTACAATCGACCTCAACAGTTTAGTTTTACTTTTTTTAAAAGCTCATGTCGGGATAAAAAGCGACAGCGACAAATCGACATAATACCCAAGCGACGGGAAAGACCTGAAAAATATCTCCTGTTTAGATTTGTTCCCCTGATCTCACAAAGCACATTGCGATTGCAAACTTCAGAGTCATCATTTCTCACTGTTCTTTATATGAACTTTTACACCCCAATTGTGTTGTTTCTTCTCCCGACAGTCCCATATTTTCTACAAGGGACTACATGGATTTTAATTATATCTTGCTATGTCCTCATCTTCAAGACAAACACTTCTCTATTGCTGACTATTTTAATGCTGCTGAACTCTATTGGATCGCTCGTGAGGATTATCGGTCTTTGGATTCTTTATCGACATACGAAAAAAAAAAAAAAAAACTAGTATGTTGTGGCCACCACAAGACTTTCTTCTATATTTTCCTATACAAATTCACTCAGTAACAATATTAAAAAAAAAACAAAGTTTTTTTTCGTTAAAAGTAAAAAAAATCAACCATTCGTTTTAAAGGTATAGACGAGACCTTTCGAAAGATACCCATCTTGAAAATTTACCCCTCCCCCGGGGGTACTTCAAGCGATGCCCCCACATGCACAAAATTTCTTTCCTAATTAACTACGACTATTATCAATAATTCATACTAATTTTACAATAACAGGTTAAGAATAACTCTCATAAGTACATCTATACGAAATTTTGTCCTATAATACTGGCATGTTAAATATTTAGAAAAAAAATACGATCACAGCGCCTCCTGTTGAGCGATTGATCCTCAAATCTAATCAGCACCAGTTTATGTCAGAGGCCAACTAAATACCAAGTTTGGTTAAATTTCGTTAAAAAAAAATAATTAAAGTTTTTTTCGTAAAAAGTAAAAAAAAAAAAAAAATTGATAACTTTGTTTTAAATTATCACAGATTTATAGTTCAACCATTCGTTTTAAAGATATTGACGAGATCTTTTGAAAGATACCCATCTTGAAAATTTACTCCCCTCGAGGGGGGACTTCTCCCCCAGGGGAGTTGACGAGGCTCCTACACATTCAAAAAAAATTTCCCAGTTGACTATCTCTATTATAAATAATTCTTGTAAATTTCATAATGATTACTAAAAAGTAATTCTCTTTATGCACATTTATACAAAATTTTGTCCTATATCACCATGTTAAAAATTTAGAAAAAGCGGGATGGGAACGCAACCTGTAAGACAATTTTTACCAAAAGTTGATAGGCACTAATTTATGTCAAGGTGCAACTACATACCAATTTGTATGAAATTTTGTGCAATAGTTCCTGAGATACAGTTGCTACAAAATTTTTTCGCATACACAGACAGACAGACATTTTCTAAAAATGGTCAAATCGTGTTCTACAGCCCTCAAAACGTGTAAATCCATCAAAAACCCGAAGTCGAAAATTTTTACAAATCCAATACTTTCTTCTATTGAATATAGAAGAAAGTAAAAAGAAAAGAAAGAAAAGAAAAGATTACTATTCCTTATTTAAATGTATGCTATTATCTTTAACAGTTAATTATGATTGTGTCAATACATAACATATTTTTACTTACTTTAAAGTGTTATATCGTAGCATTACTTAACCGAACCTGTTATGTGTACGGAAATAATCATCTTAATTTTGTCATTACTGTCCGTATATCACTACTGTCCCTTTTCAAATGCTTTTATTAAGATTACTTTTATTATTCAGACTTGCCATATTGAGAATTGTCGTGTTATATTTTTATTACTCAGAATTGACATTATAGGAACAGTAGAGATATATCAGTATTTTACTTTACCATATTTTTATTAACTTCGATTCTTGTTTGTTTGTTTGTTTGTTTGCCCGGTACAAATCTTGCAATCTATTTTTGACTAACTTCCCCACTAGCTAGACATTTGAAACTTTCACAGTAGCTTAGAACCCAGTGACAACACAATACTTCGAAGTCAGATTTTCAAATTTTCGAATAGTTTTCTTTAAATTAATTAAAATATGAAAATAATAAGCTCCTAATAGCAATATAATTACAAGATAAAAGAACTTTTTATATACCATGTTTTTAAATTTTTTGTTGTATCATATAAATGCTATCGAAGGAAGCAGAAACGCGGAACAATTGCCTAAAAATATTAAAAAAAAATCATTGTTATCGTGTTTTGAGCTATTATAAAAGTTTCGAATGTCTAGCTAGTTAGCCGTGAAATTAGTTAAAAATCGATTGCAAGCTTTCTACTGGTAACACTGGCTGCCAAAGGCAACAGGGACCCGAAACAGTCGGGTAAAAGTATTTAAAAAATGTACTTTCCCCGTATTCTGAACTATTCTGAAAGTTTCAAATGTCTAGCTAGTCGGGAAGTTAGTTAAATAAATTTTCTGTTGAATGATATAAACGCTGCCGAAGACAGTAGGGACCTGAAACAATTGACTAAAATTATTAAAAAATGTATTGTCACCGTATTCTGAGCTATCTTGAAAGTTTCAAATGCCTAGCTAGTTGGGAAGTTAATTAAAAATCGATTGCAGATTTTGTAGTGGTAACGCTGCCGAAGGCAGCAGGAACCCGAAACAGTTGGCTAAAAGTATTTAAAAAATGCATTTTCACCATGTTCTGAACTATTCTGAAAGTTTCAAATGTCTAGCTAGTCGGGAAGTTAGTCAAATAAATTTTCTGTTGAATCATATAAACGCTACCGGAGGCAGTAGGGACCCAAAACAGTTGGCTAAAAGTAATAAAAAAAAAATGCATTTTCCCCGTGTTCTGAACTATTCTGAAAGTTTCAAATGTCTGGCTAGTCGCGAAGTTAGTTAAATACATTTTCTCTAGAATCATATAAACGCTGCCGAAGGCGGTAGGGACCTAAAACAGTTGACTAAAAGTGTTACAAAAATGTATTGTCACCGTGTTCCTGAGCGATCCTGAAAGTTTCAAATGTGTAGCTGGTCGGGAAGTTAGTTAAAAATCGATTGCAAGATTTGTACTGGACAAACAAACAAAACACACAAACAAACAAGAATCGAAGTTAATAAAAACATGGTAAAAAATAGACATTAAAATTTTAGCTATAATTTAATTGTTGTCAAAAAAAAAAAAAAAAAAAAAAAACGAGTTCATTTTTTTCGACATAAAAATAAATTCGTTCAATTAAACGTGAACGTTAAAAAATTATAAAAATTTAAATTATACATCTTACAAAAATTGACGTCATATTTTATTTTTAAAACCATTTATTATTATTATTATTATTATTATCCATATATTAATAGGCAAGCATAAAATTTTAGTCCCTTTTTAACATATTAATTATGGGAGTAGAGGGTTGAAAATGGTATCATTCGAAAGGTATAGTTAGCCGGAAGGTGCGAATACAAATATTATTTTCTTACGATGTCAAGAAGGTATTTAAAAATACATTTATTTTTTAAGCATTTTCCCCCATTTTTCCCTTTTATATACGTATTCCTTTACATTAAAAAATACCTAAAAGTAGAAAGTTGTTAAATCTGGCAACTTCATAAAGCTCAAATAAAAACATAGACACAGTCAACGAGATATATAAAGTAGAGTGATAAATGGTAACCCTTGAGAAGGTCCAAGATGAGTCATGTGACATGCTTTCCTTGCACATGCGTATTCGGTGGTTTCCTTGGTAACAGCTCATTTTCAGTACATTTCTATGGCAACGGTTTCAATGTTTTTGTTTACTTTACGTAGTTTAATATTCTTTTGTTCTAAACCATTTTGATTTTGATTTTACTTCTTTTTTATTTCGTGTAGTTGAACTTTAACCGATAAAAGGCTTAAAAATAGTTGAAAAATTATTATTTGTTGTTAAATTTAGCTCTTTAAAAGTTTAGATTTTGTTTTATAAACACTTTTAAAGTTTGTTGAGAAACGATGAAAAGAAAGGTATTTTATTATTTATTAAAATGTGAAATACGTGTAAAATTATTTTAAAAGCAATTTATTTCGGTCATAGGACTGTCATGTTACCTAGTAATAATGATAATTTGTCGAACTGATATTTTAAATGCCAAAATAGCGATAAAGGGCCAAACACAGCAACCTATTCGAGCATATCACGTGATTCATCTTGAACCACGGAAAGTTAATCCTTCATCCATTGAATCAGCACTCTAATTTATATATCTCGTTGGACACAGTAATTTGTATAATGTAGCATTACTATACGCAAGCGAAGTGATGACGTCACTGTCTAACCATGGAGCCATGAAAAAGATTTTCTATTTTAATCGTCCATTGGATTTTTTGTAAAAAATTATTAAAAAATAACGGAAATTATCTGCCGATTTTAATTCCGATATTTGGGTATAGTTATATATAAGTTACTGTCTACATGTGTTTGATTGAGTTATTTTTTCTGTAAAATTGATAAAATTTTAATTTAAAATCACAAAACTCCAGAAAAAAAAAAAAAATGGCAAACTTCCAGTTTCGAATGTAAACATAAACATTTCATTTCAAAGGGTGATATTTAAACAATAAATATTCAACTAATATACTAAATAAAAGGAAAATGGATTTGTTACTAACTGCTGCATGTATAAGTAGATGATACGCAAAAAATTCCTATTTCCGTTTTTTGCTTATTTACATGTTTTGAGCTTTCTTTACGTTTCAATTAACTGAAATTGGCTACTTATTTTTTTAAAGAGTGTCTTTATTGCTAGCTTTTGTGGGTAGAAGAAGCAAGTAGAAGATACATAAAAACTTTTGATTTCCGGTTTTCGATGAATTTACACGTTTTGAGATTTCCTTGCATTTTAATTAAGTGAAATTGACTACTTATTTTTATTTTTTTAAAAGTGGATTTATTATTCTTTCCTCTGCATATATAAGTAGAAAATATAAGATTCAGAAAAGTTTTAGATTTTCAGTTTTCGATAAAGTTACACGTTTTTAAATTTCCAGAACTCAATTCGACCATTTTTGAAAAATATCTTTTTAGTGCTAGAGGCCTATTTCAGTCGGTACAGTTGTCGAATTTTTATAATACACTCTTAATTAGTGCTAAGGGCCTATTTCAGTCGGTTTATTGAATGGGGATTTATTGAATGAAGTCCCCCCCCCAAGGCACACCTTTGACATGAGTCCCCCCCAAGGTACACCTCCCCCTCATTGGGAAAAAGAGAAAAAACGTTGTTTTGCGGCTATAAGACAGTTTGGACTTCCAACGTTATTTGTTACAATATCTGCAGCTGAAACACATTGGTTTGATTTGATGAAAACTTTATCATGGAATTTAGATCGTCACGAATTAACTAAAGAAGAATTTGTCGATATTAACAAGTTTAGCAGTAGGCCTCTGGCACTAAATTAAAATCTGTCAATGTCAGATTTTCATGTTTTTTATTATTATTATTTTTTTTTTTTTTTTTTTGTTGTTCAAACACTGTACTTTATGCACCAATCGAATTAATTTAACAGAATTTGATACTTGGTTGGGCCTTGGTTTGGCATGGTACCTATTAGCTTCTGGGCTGTATCACACAACAAGTGGCGTTTTCACGTTGCGATTTTCTCTCATTTCAGGAAAGGCTAACATCTACATAGAGAAATAGTTATATTAAGTAAAACTCTGCTGATTCAGTTAGAGTGAATATCGGCAAACAATTGCCGCAGCTGTGTTTCAATTGCATTCCGTTTAGGACAAAGCAATAACTTTGCTTTGCCTCGCTTTGCAAAAAAAAAAAAAAAAAAAAAAAATGGTGGAGTTTCGACCACTGGGCGATACTAGGTATTATTATTAGTTCACTGAGCTGAGTCCGCGTGTTTAAATATTGCTTATATATTATTTTTTATCCTCGCGTATTTCATAAATGATTCATCAGAAAATTTAAAAACATGTTATACAAAAAGTTTTTTTTTATCTTATAATTATTTTATTTTAAATCTGTAATCTTTTTTTTTTTTTTTTTTTTTTTTTTTAAGAAAGATTAGTTTTTTTTAACTATTTTAAGTTTTATTTATTTATTTAGTTTCAGTAACATTTGAAAGGTATAACGAGGAAAGTCTATATAGACACACACTGAGAAAATTTTTTAAAGGTTACAGAATACATTTTTTAATGAGGTTATGTATGTTTATTGTTAAATAAATAATAATATTCTGTTGTAATAATATATTCTGATTTAAATAAATAATATATTCTGTCTGACTGCCATGTGTGTACTCCAACTGAATTACTAATATTTTATAGATGTTTTCAGAACACTTAAAAATAGCATAAAAATAAAATCAGTGAAAAATATGTCACAATGTTAATAAAAAAAAATATTTATTGAAATGGTGCGTTTACGCACCTTTGGCCAAAAATGGGTTAATGTCATAAGGGAAAGAGAATAAATTTGTTCTATCAGTTTTTATTTTTTTTCCCCTTTACAGTTTTAGATTCTCATGTTTTAAAAAAGGCTTGATACAAATTTAAAAGGTTAAAAAATTACATATCACGCCTCCAAAAATCATGCTTTATAGCGCGTCCACCTGGTAATCTGGGGATTGCATCTTCACCACTTGAACTAGCCTAAGACCACCTCCGTATACATTAATATTGGCTGTTACACGTAAAATTAGTTGTGGTTGCAGTGCCCTCTATGTTCCTTCAAATAATACCTCTGGGGTTTACTGAAGCAGAAAGGATATCCCCTCTGCGGAGAATCAAAATTGTAATGGCATGTTTCCAGTCCCCCACTAGACGTGAATCCCAGATAGTCGGCAATCAGTTCTAGTGCGGGGTTAAAATCCACTCAAAGTCGCACAAAAAACTTTTCTCTATTGCATCATCATCAGATGTTAAAAAAAAAAATTGCTTATAATCCCAAGCTATATACTATATACTAGTACAGTCGGTAACAAAAGTGTCCGAACACTAGCAAAAATTCCTATGTAAAAAAAGCACTTTTCACACGGTTTTGTTAAGTAAATCCTTGTCGAAACCTGTTCTTAGTCAATGTAAGACAATGATTCGATAAGGCTTTATTTAACAAAACCGTATGAAGTGTACTTTTTTTACATAGGAATTTTTGCTAGTGTTCGGACACTTTTGTTACCGACTGTATATCATCAAGAATCAGTCTGAGTATTGTTATGAATTTGTGATTTTAAATTATTTGTTTTGACAGAAATTTTTCATTTATTCAATTTTTCGCTATCTTGAATCTTGCGTTCTTTCATGGTATCTCCTAAATACGTTTGAACTTCTAGAAATCAGACAAATAGCTCCAAGTTCTTTTTTTTTTTTTTTTTTTTTTTTTTTTGTCAAGCAGCACATTAAAACTGCACATGTGCCAGTTCTTGATTTCTGCTTTTCCCCCTGTAGGTTTCGCAACTTCGAATGGTAAAGAATGGTTGGAACAAAGAAGATTTAGTCTCACTGCCACTCGAGATCTTGGAATCGGAAGAGGACCATGGGAAACTATAATTATGGTGATTTTTTAAAAATATTTAACTTCTGATATCAGGAAATGTATTAAAATCTTAATAATTTGTGTATAGGAGCCCAAATGTATGCACATGTTAAGATTAAAAAAAAAAAAAAAAAAAAAAAAAAAAAAAAAAACTTTTAAAACTTTTAAAAACTTTAATTTTTTTTTTCTACATTTCTCCAAAGTTCCATTGTTTTATTTAGTTATTACTATTATTATTATTATTACTTACCACCAGTTTTTTATGATGTGCCATATTCACAATCATAGTACAAATAAATTCATACTACTTAAACTATATGAAATAGTATGAAATAGTTTTCTACAACGATTAATGGCGATTGGCAAGCACAGGCAGCGATAAAAGGCTCACGAGGCCGCCGGTTACGAAGAGCCCTGGTACTTAAAGGATTCTCGGCATTTGGACCAATAAAGGGAGACTTTTCGCTAGTAAAATTATTTCTACAAGCAATTATGTCAAACATAACATTGTGCAAACCTTTTAGTTTGATATTTTGTTATACAAGTAGAGAAGAGTTCAGAATAAACATTTCGTGAATCAACTGTGTAATTTCGATAATGGAAATGGTGCAAACCAACACCTCCTATAATAATGCCTCAAAGCTGAGCTTTACGTCACGGCTGATTTCATCCAATCAACACCAGCGTATTGGATATCGGATGTAATTGGCCGACTTTCCGTGATGTAAACTTCAGTTCAGAGGCATTATTATAGAATGTGTTTTGCGAACGTCCACCACCAATCCCCCCACGCTTTTGGAATTCATTCTGTTCATTAAGTAGTCTCATGCATTCTGAAGCCTTTGCCGTTGTGATGGCAACATCCGTATCACACTTCAACACCAATCCAGCTATTGACTGGCGTAGATTACGGATCTTAGTCGCTATCATTCGCCTGGAACACCTAGCAAATGACGAGACCGCCCAGATCCAGAAAATTCAACAGATTTAAGGATTGATATTTCTAGTCTGATGGCACTTCCTACCTCTCAAAATCCATGTAGACTATGTGTGATGTACCCCTTTAGCCAATTAGGGGCATACTACGCCAACTAGGTGTTTCTACAGCTCGTTTTACTAAGCAGACTAAAGTTTCAGGCATTTGGTCCTACTGAATATGAAATATAAATAATTTTCTAATATAATTGGTCAAATTTGTTTTATGAAAAAAAAAAAAAAAAATCTAAATTTGATAAATTATAAATAGCTCGAATTGGACAATTAAAAATGTCAGGTATTAATTTTTGAAGAGTCCCCTTCAATAATTTTGCAATAAAGGCCCAGAAGTTGATAGCTCTTTTATTGTTGATGAGAATGAGTAAAAATTCAATTTTCTATTCCAGGAAGAGGTACAAAGCTTCATAGGTGAACTTCAGAAATTCGATGGCAAACCTGTTGAAATTTCTCATTATCTCAGTTCTTCCGTATCATCCAACATTGTTTCTTTCCTGATCGGACGGAAACTCGACAAGGAGAAGGAGTCGGATAAAATTCAGCTGTCTATGGATTTTTCAGATGTATCCCTTACATACACGGGGCCGGCCAATGTCACTTCTCTTATGCCATGGCTTAGAAAGTATTTCGAGATGTTCAAAATTGCTGGCTTTGATAAAGCATCAAAAATCATTAATAGTTTTTCCCAGTTTATAAAGTAAGTTTAATTAATTATCACCATATTTTAACAAAAAACTGTTTAATGTGCTGTTTTACACTGCTTAAAAAAAAAAAAAGGGGGTCTCCTAGAAAGATCTGAGTCGCAATTTGGTTGTATATAATCAATCAGAACTTTGCTTGTGTATAGTTTTCAGGTATATAAGCAGATGATTAAAACATCAAAACAAAATACCATTTTTTTAACGTATAACCATATTGAAAATAGGATCCATAATAGATGATAAAACCTTCTCGTGATAACACAAGCAAGCAATTTTTCAGTATTAGGGTCGATTAAGTAACCTATGTCTCGTTGGTAGATCCTCTCATAAATGCTGCACCTGCTAAATGAGTTTGAAGATGTTTCGAAATGGGTAAATTTCCCCTCAACATGTTAAAAAATGTTCAGATGGCAAAAGATATGGAGACACGGTAGGACACTTAAAGGTATTAACACATAAATGATTTTATTACAAAAACAAATATGGCTGAGCGTTGTCCTCCTTGGAAACAGCTCTAGGCTAGCAGATACTATAGGCAATACAATTCTATACAAGACACCATCGTCGTATTTGCAAGCAGTGTGATTATCTTGAAGTATAACTAAATTTGACCGGCTCTCACAGAAGATTGTTTACCACATTGTCACCCAAGTTCTAATGGCTGTTTATTGCATTCGACCTCTGACTCTTTTTTCTTCCCACATTATATGGCAGTCATCAGCATCAACTGAATCATTGCTAAAGATGACATTACTCTATTTAGAAGCTTCGATCGAAATCACATGAGTTGCCCCATTCCAGACGACACTAACTATGGGATGGGGACGCACCCAACTTTTTAAAGTGTCAGAGTCAAAAGCACTCATTGCAAGAATCCTCGATTCTTCAACTCAGCCTCAGATAATCGTCTCAGAATTTATAGTTTTATATCACTGTATCTCTATGAATTGGCAATGGAATTGCTGATGAAGTTAATGTTGACACAGGCATGACTGCTCTCTTGCATGATTGCGCTGTCTAACTTTTCTGATACTGATGGCCCGGAAACGTTTACAGGCACTGTCACGGTTTAATTAGTTTTCTCTGGACCTCTAGTTCCAACACCAGGCATTACCACATCATTTAGCTCAAAATGTTGGTCAATCAGTTTGTTTGACTAAACCGCCTCTGTCGGGTTTATGCGCCATAATTGTTTCGAACGCTATCGGATAGATCTGGAAGACATCTTTCTTGTCATCTCATTTATCAATTCATTACTGAACAGGTGGCGTTAGAAGTATGATATCCTCCAGAGATTAGCTGTTAAATTGTTTCATCGCCAAAAACGAACCACAACAGCTGGAAAATGGAAAATAAATTTCATGCGGCCACAGAATAATGTATTTCGTAAAAAAAGGTAGGCAAGTGTGTGAGAAAAAGAAGAAAAAATCTGTAGTGCCTCCAGTCGACTTTTCGAGCATTAAGTAATTAACTGTTGTATAAATAAATTAAAGTAAGAGAAGTCGTTAAACAAACAAAAGTGAAAATTATATTAGATATTTAAGTATTTTTCTCCATGTATTATATTTTTTAATTTGATGCTATTGCACTTTAAGTAATTTGAGACCATTGACATTTATTGAGACCTATAGTTACAATGACTTTCATCTCGAATGATCCATATTACAGAAAATCACAGAAACAAGAGCACAATATTTTGAAGACATAGGACAACACAAACATCCATGCCCGCGCTAGGATTCGAACCTAGGACCAGCAGGTTCAGAAGGCAGCGCACCGACTGAACCACCTGGCCGGCGATTTGAGACCATAAATCATAATAATAAAGAATTTTTTGTCGTCCTTGTAAAATTCTATAAAGTCTAGATTCAAAAAATTCTATACAGTTCATGCGACAGTAACCTATAATAAGTGTATAAATTTTCAGCTCAATCGAATAAGGTGCACGCACACATACATACATCATCACAAAAATAACAAAAAAGATCTCAGGGGAACTCAAAACGTGTAGAGATATCAAAATCTCGAAGTCGGATTTTACAATATTTTCCTTACATATATACGTTTGGAAAGTTAAAAAAGTGCGTACTACAGATATACTGTGTATATCCCATTGTCCAAACAATATGGTACTCTCATATGCAATGGTTTCGTGAACGTTGTAATTTAACCAAAGAGAACTGGGCTTCTCAAGTAAAAGTATACTCACTCTGTTATCAGATTGTAAACACCAATCTACCTGTAGAACTGCATAGTTTTTAGTTCAGAACGTTACGATCATGGTAAAAGTTATCATGATCAGTAACTGCACGCTCCTACAGGTAGTTGCAAGTAGACTATAGATGAATGCATTCATGAAGTTCTACTAACTAGTGTTCAAGTCTTGCTTGGTTGTATCTCTGATGAATTTGGTTTCATGGACGACAAATAACTCTGTCACGTAAACCTCTAAGACCTCTGCAGAAAGTTGCTCCACCGTAACCTGTCGAATTGAACGAACAAAGTCGAAGCTGTCATTTTTCTCTTTTTTGTCCCTTGTTTTTTGCCATTTTTCTACTCATGATGCACGTTTACGACAGCAACACGTGAAAAGTTCTTAAGTTTGACCTCTCCCCCCTCCCCTGGTTTCTTTATCATAACAACGAAACTCGTGATCGATGAAATCCCTAACAACACATCTTCTTCAAATGACATCCTCAAGATATCCTATGAATTAAAAGACATCCTGTGGACATTTTTAGAATGTATTATGGACAAGTGTGTTGTTAGGGATGCTTCCTGAATGCAAAATATAGCTCACTATATTATTCAAACCAACGAGATATATAAATTAGAGTGCTGATTCAATGGATGAAGGATTAGCTTTCCGTGGTTCAAGATGAATCACGTGACATGCTCCAATAGGTTGCTGTGTTTGGCCCTTTATCGCTATTTTGGCATTTAAAATATCAGTTCGACAAATTATCATTATTATTAGGTAACATGACAATTCTATGACCGAAATAAATTGTTTTTAAAATAAGTTTACACATATTTCACATTTTAATAATAATTAAATACCTTTATTTTCATCGTTTCCCAACAAAGTTTAAAAGTGTTTATAAAAGAAAATTAAACAAGAGCTCAATTTAACAACAAAAAATAATTTTTCAACTATCAAGCATTTTGTCGGTTAAAGTTCAACTATACAAAAAAAAAGAGAAGTAAAATCAAAATCAAAATGATTTAGAACAAAAGAATATTAAACTACGTAAGTAAACAAAAACATTGGCGTTTATGACTTATGCGAAGAACAATCTCCAAACCGTTGCCATAGAAATTTACTGAAAATAAGCTGTTACCAAGGGAACCACCGAATACGCAGGTGCAAGGAGAGCATGTCACATGACTCATCTTGAACCTTCTCAAGGTTATCATTTATCACTCTACTTTATATATCTCGTTGATTCAAACCTAGAGCCCCTAAATTAAATAATAGGCCGGCGCATCTCCGCCATTTTTTTGCCTCCGAAGAGGACAGCATTCCCGCTTGGCGTCTTTATCGCTTTCCTAATGATTTTAAGAAATCTTGATCTGAAGCTAATCCGGTCAAGATAAGAGCAATTATCAACAATAATATTCCTAAAAACCCCTTTTTTTCACAGTACATTCTCAGGATGTCATTTTATTCTGAGGATATCCTATGGATGTACTGGGGTAAGATGTGTTGTTAGGGCGGTTTCTGTTTTTTTTTTTTTTTTTTTTTTTTTTTTTTTTTACAAAATGTCGCCAAAACTCAAATACACAGTAATAGAAGGTCTGTGAACACTTTAGATTCACTTCTTGAAGGATTATAGCAGCTTATCGCTAAACAAACTTCCATATCATAGTTTACTTAGCTAAAATTATGAAATATAATAAAACAAGTTACTCTAAAGTAACGTAAGATGATAAAAAAAAATGTTTGTCGTTTGTTTATCAGAGAAACGCGCTGGCTACATGTGGCAACCCTAAGGCAACAAAATGCCTGATGCGCCAGCTCGTATATATAGGAGCATTATTCAAACCAAACCAATTGATGTTACGTGGCTACTGCAACTGAACAATTAGTACTCATATGAAATGTAGGAGATGGTCACACCACACATTAATATGACTCGATTGCTTGCTTTGTGAATTGTTGACAGAGGAAGCAATTAATTTGTTGCCTTTAAAACTTTAGAACTACATTTTTGCTGCTTATATATTTTCCTTAATTCGATTTATGTTTTTTTCAAGTTTTAGAGTTGTTGTTAGAGTTTTTGTTAGCAATTGTTGTTTAATCATTTCTTGAAATTTATCTTTCAGGGATGAAATAACTCGTCATAAAACATCTCCAGAGTTTAGAGACGTAAATGACTTCATAAACACTTATCTAGGAAAATTGTCGGAATTAACATCTACTTCAAATGATTTGCAACATTATTTCTCAGGTATAATTTAATTAATCTATATAAAAATTCTCTTTTTTACACACACAAATTTTCTTATTAACTGAAGTCATTTTGTATCTTTGATATCCCATGTTATACTAGGTGTCACATATGTTTCAAAATGCTTCAAGGAATTAATATATATAATGACCCTCATCTGTCATTCACGATTCCGGTTTACACCGCTTCAAAACAGAGACTTTTGGCAGCCATTTTTTTTTTTTTTTTTTTTTCCGGTTTGTTCAATTCAACTTACAAAAACATACATATTATTTTCATACATGTTTTGTATCACACATATTGTTATTTATTCCTTCTAAAACCTTGAAAAACTATTCAATTGTAATGTTTAAATGTTTAATTAAATATAACGGATCACTGGCTATTATAAACATGAACCTATAAATAGAATTATGTAACTTCATGATTATAAACAACGCAATGCCAAATAAAAACAAACCAAAACTGTTGCCATTCAGAAAATACAAATTCCAAATGGACAACTCTTTAATTGCAAATGAACGACTCTTTGACTGTCTCATAAAAAAAAAAAAAAAAAAAAAAAAAAACGCTTAAAATATTTCTAAAACATATTAAAGCCTTAAAAATCTTAAAATATTTGTAAAAACATATTAAAGTCTTTAAATATTTTTATCAAGCTTCATTATTTGTTTACATTGTAAGGTATGATTGGCGTCGAGTTCAGTACGTAAATGTCGCCAGTTGATTTTAGTTTTGAAATTAGTGTAAAGTTATAGTTGGGATAGAATGTTTGGTTGGGCAAGTAAAGGTCACCAGTTGAAATGAGTATTGAAAGTAGGGTAGTCTAAGGTGATAATGTCGAGTCAAGATAAAATGTTCGGTTGAGAATGAGAAAGTCCCGAGCTGGATCCTGGATATTTTGGCGATGTTGTGGGTGAGATAGCTGGTTGGGAGTATAGAGTAGAGGTGAATTTGGGTTAGCATGGAATGTCTGCAATTATTGGATAGTTAGTTAGAAAATACGCAAGCAAAGTGATGACGTCACTGGGAGTCAGTTGATGTCTGATATAAGATACTCATATGTTGCAGCGGAATAGATTTAATATATCTGTCATCCTTGGCGGAAAAAATATATCGCCAAATTATTTGGCGAACATATTTCATTCCTTTCAAAAATCATGGTTATTTTAACAACTTATATTAAGAGAGCGATGAATTATATGAAACAATATTTCGTACAATACATATTACGAAAATAAACATCTGGCATGTATATTTTCGTAGTATGTTTTTAAACGCCAAATACAAAAAACGCCAAAGATGACACAGTTTTGAAATTTAAAATTTTGTCAATTTGACAGCAAAATAACTCAATCTAACACAAGGATACGATATCATACCTATACCCAAATACGGGTATTAAAATCGGGAAATAATTTTCCTCGATTTTTAATAATTTTTAACAAAAAATGCAATGGACGATTAACATAGGAAATATTTTTCTTGCATCCACGGACGGTCAGTGACGTCACACTTCGCTTACGTATTTGGAAACAGGACCTTCGATAGTCTTAAAAAAAGTATTTTGGTAAAATGAAGTGAATCGTTATTTACTTCCTCTTACCCATAGGGTCGAGAAAGTATTGTTTTAGGGTCAAATTTTCGAACGTGAGTTTTTGTTATACTTCCATGTTCTGAGGTCCCCTGAATACGAAAATCACGTTTTTAGCTTATGGGCTTTGTGTCTGTCTTGCTGTCTGTGTGTCTGTTATCAGCATATCTTAAGAACAAATAGTAGCAGAAATTCCAAACTCGGTATTCTAAATGTGTATCATATAGGGATGCTACAGTAAGCTTTTCGTTAAGATGAAGCAAATGGTTCGTGTATAGGGACATTCAAAAGTATTCAAATACATTACGTCTATGGGGGAAATTGCAGGTAAGTAGAATTTAACATCTATAGACTGCACTAAACCAAATAAAACGAATACATATATTTTGTAATAGAGATAGTCAACTGGGGGAAAAAAATTGTGTATGTAGGAGCCTCGCCTCCCCCCCTGGGGTAGATGTCCTCCCTCGAGTGGAGTAAATTTTCATGATGGGCATCTTTCAAAAGAGCTCGCCAATACCTTTAAAACGAATGGTTGAACCATCGATCTACGATAATTTAAAATAAAGTTATTGATTTCTTTCATTTTTAACATTTTTTTTTTTTTTTTTTACTTTAATATTGAGAATAAATTCAACTTTTTTTTGGATATTTAGTGTTATACTATTTCTCTAATATAAAAATCGTCTGTATTATCATACAAGATAACTTTTTTAAATAATAATTTTAATAAATTATTTTTTTTTAACTGAATTATTTTTTAATAACCGAATTAAATTCTATATAAATGTAGGTGCATTAATGAAACGGGGTGTTGAGAGGGGCCAGAACTAATTATCATATAAAACTCTTCCGAAGCCTAATTTGAATTGTTTAACATAGGTTTACATAACAGTACTCTTTATCTTACCTCTTAATCTCCAATCTGTGTTTATAGCATTAAATTTCAGGGTAAGAGAAAGTCGTGTGAGTGACACACTAGATTATTTTTATTATGAGGACTTTAAATAGAGCATTTAACGGAACACTGGGATGTGTTGTTGCTGTTGTGTTGTCGGGCCTATATCTTTTGTCAACTAGCAGTTTTTTTATTGTCATTCATATTTATTGATCGGGTAGAATTTTTTTAATTTCAGAACGAAAATTATAAAATATCGAAACACATTCGATTTATAAACAAAAACTGAAATTACATTTAAATGATCACGTGGTAATCTTCATGATCTAAACATTGTTTTCAAGATTTAACGTTCACATTCCGTCATTTTTGACGGGGTTATATACTAGTTATAGTATATTCAAGGAATCAATACGGAGGAATAGAAAAATTTCTTTGTTTAAAAAAAGAATTTTGTAATTTGAAAAATAAATGGCTACGAGTTCTGATAATGGAGTGCTGCATATTAACGTAAAAAGTAAATTTTATGGAGAGCTAAGTTTGAATAATATACTGCAAAAACTGTTTTTGTTACTCACCTTAAAAAAAAAAAAAAAAAAAAAAATCTGGAGTGACTCCACTCGACTTTCCGAACATTGAGTAATTAACAGTTTTGTAGATAAAGTAAAGAAAGAGGAGTTGTTAAACAAACAAAAGAGAAAAAGCCATAATAGAGTGAGTATTTTTCTACATATATTACACGATGTTTTATTTAACGCTACTGAACTTCGAGCCCATAGATCATAATGATAAAGAATTTTTCGTTGTGTTCCTGTAAAAACCTATAAATGCCAGATTCACCAAACTGCTTATAGTTAGTGCAACAATGATTTATAATATTCATATAAATTTTCAGCTCAATTGAATAAGGCGTTTAGATGCTATCGCACTTTTAAAAATTGGATCCCATAGGCCATAATGATAAAGAATTTTTCTTTGTGTCCCTGTAAAAAACTGTAAGTGCTAAATTCACCAAAATCTATACCGTTGGTGCAACTGTGACCTATAACATGTGTACAAAATTTTTGCTCAGATTAATAAGGCGTTTAGACGCTATCACACTTTTAAAAATTTTGCCCCATAGGCCATAATGATAAAGAATTTTTCTTTGTGTCCCCGTAAGAAAACTATAACTGCTAGATTTTCCAAAATCTATACAGATTGAGTATCTGTGATCCATAATATCTGTATAAATTTTTTTCTCAATTGAATAAGGCGTTTAGATGCTATCGCACTTTTAAGATTTTGCTCCTATAGGCCATAATGATAAAGAATTTTTTTTGTGTCCCTGTAAAAAAACTATAAGTGCTAGATTCACCAAAATCTATAGGGTTCGTACTATGGTGACTTACAATATACATACCAACTTTCAGCTTATTCGAACAAAGCGTTTAGACGCTAGCGTGTTCACTCACAGACATACACACATACATACACACATACATACACATACATATATCATCGCAAAAATAGTGAAAACGGACTCATTGGACCTGGAAACGTATAGAAACATCAAAATATCAAATTCGGATCTTTGACATGATTACAATACTTTCCTCACTATAGTGTTCGGAAAGTAAAAATTCTGATGTGGGCACTATATGACTTTCTTCTACACCCATTGGAATTATACATATTGTTATGAAAATATTGACATTTTTGTGTGAGATAACGAATTCGTTAATAAACAGGCAGGTTCCAACCATGAAAAATAAATAAATAGATAAACTGAACTATAATAGATAAATAAACTGAACTGAATAAAAAAACTGAAAAAAAAAAAAAAATTAAAAAATTAAAAACTGCTACTCCAACCACAAAAGTCATGATAATAGGATTATATATTCCGCCAAACAAAATATATTAGTTTTTTCAAGAATTGCTTATTACAGTATCTCTCATTGGTAAATTCATTGCTTAGAATTTAATGAAAATTATTCGAGTATAGATGGCCCACTTTTGTTATCTTTGCCGAAAATTAGAGGTCAAAAAACGATATATTTTACCGAAAAAAATTAATTCAGTTAAAAATAAGAAAGAATTTACTAATTCTAGCTATGATCATAGCATATTGCAATATCATATTTGGCGTGAAATTGTTGTCATTTTATAGTTCATCGAATTAATCAAATAAATGTAGAAAATAACGTGAAAGAAAATATTATGTACACCACGTATCATGTTGTTCATATGTAACTGGGGTTTAAATATAAAATTGCTACTTCAATTTTTTCGATACTTTCCGTTTCGAAACTATCATCTGATAAGCACCCAAATGGAAGCCCGCTGGTAAACTATTGTCACAAGCACCCGAGAGTCTGCGAATGAGTGGATTGCTGCCGGAGGCAGCGGGGACAGGAAGCGAGCTTTTGAGCAACTTCATGAATTTTTTTTTTAATTTTAATTTTGTTTATAAAGCGATATAAAAGAATTTCCTTTAAATATAGTGACCAACGAAGCACGCAAAACATTCGTTGATTCACTACGTTCATTGATTTCACATTCCGTCATTTTTGACGGGGTTATATACTAGTTCAATTATATTTTCAATAAATTTTCGATTTCGATAAATGTCCAACTATCGTAGAACTGGTATCGTAAAAATCCGTAGATTGAGTCTAATAGTCCTCAGTCCTAAGAAAAAAAAATGTTAATAAAAAGATTTTTCTAAATGTATATTGTCCATTTATATGCAATATGGCATAAGAAACGTAGTATATTTGATTCATAACAATTAAAAAAAAGAAGAAGAAGAAACTATAAATAACATTTTAAAAAGAAAAGACAAGATTTCTGATGCACTTGCACTGTTTTCAATCTCGTACTATCTGCTGTATTTATCCACTGAAAGAATTGTAATTTTTGGAATACAAAAATCTGTTCTATTTTGATACTGGAAAAATACCTCGTACATTTTACATCAGCATAGGAATTTTTCAATTAATTTTGAAAAAATAACTAAATTGCATCTAAAATATTGCGTTTTAACATTTTTCATCGACTTAACTAATTTAAACTTCGCGAACTGAACAAAATGGACATATATCTCATTTTTATTGTTTAAGGAAGAGATCTACGCACACATTAGAATTTTCCTGGATCTTAAGGGGAAAAAAAAAAAAAAACTACAGTGGTCTTGAGTTAACGAGTTACCCCAGTGAATCATTAACAGGTACGTTCAGGATGTACACCGTTGTAGGATAAACTATACTGCAGATAATAAAATGTATTTTGGGGTAAAATTATGCTTATTGTGAACCATAATATAGCGTAACCTCGTTTTCTAAGACTAGCAATGAGGATGAGTCTAGGCTAGAGCCCCTAAATAAAATAATAGGCCGGCGCATCACCGCCATTTTTTTGCCTCCAAAGAGGACAGCATTCTCGATTGGCGTCCTTATTGCTTGCATAATGATTTTAAGAAATCTTGATCTGAAGTTAATCCGGTCGAGATAAGAGCAATAAGCAACAATAATATTCCTAAAAACACATTTTTTTTTCACAGTACATTCTCAGGATGTCATTTTATTCTGAGGATATCCTATGAATGTACGATGTGTTGTTAGGGCGGTTTCTGTTTCTTTTACAAAATCTCGCCAAAACTCAAATACACAGTAATAGAAGGTCTGCGAACTCTTTATATTCAATTCTTGAATGATTATAGCTGTTTATCGCAAAACAAACTTCCATATCATAGTTTACTTAGTTAAAACTATGAAATATAATAAAATAAGTTACTCTAAAGTAACGTAAGACGATAAAAAAAAATGTTTGTGGTTTGTTTATCAGAGAAACGCGCTGGGTACATGTGGCAACCCTAAGGCAACAAAATGCCTGATGAACCAGCTCGTATATATAGGAGCCTTAGTCTAGGCGTGCTAAATACGCAATCGAAGTGATGACGTCATTGGCCGTTCGTGGATGCAAGAAAAATATTTCCTATGTTAAACGCCCATTGGATTTTTTGTAAAAAATTATTAAAAATCGAGGAAAATTAGTTCCCGATTTTAATCCCCATATTTAGGTATAGATATGTATTAGTTATCATGTGCATGCGTTAGATTAAGTTGTTTTTGTTGTAAAATTTGAATTTTAAATTTCAAAACTCTAGGGGGAAAAAATGGCAAACTTCCATATTCGATTGAAAACATAAACATTTCATTTCAAAGGATGATATTTACACAATGAATATCCAACTAATATACTCATTAAAAGGAAAATGATAAATATTCTATCATTATTTGAAGTCAAATTTTTTTTCAAATGTCTAAATAAATTATCTGATATAAGATACTCATATGTTGCAGCGGAATAGATTTGATATCGGTCATCCTTGGCAGAAATATCTGGCGAACATAATTTAATTCCTTTCAAAAATCATGGTTATTTTAACAACTTATATTAAGAGAGTAATGAATAATATGAAACAGTATTTCGTACAATACATATTACGAAAATATACATCTGGCATGTATATTTTCGTATTACGTTTTTGATCGCCAAATACAAAAATGCCAAGGACAACAGAGTTTTGAAATTTAAAATTAAAATTTTGTCAGTTTGACAGTAAAATAACTCAATCTAACACATGTATACGATAACTAATACATATCTATACCCAAATACGGGGATTAAAATCGAGAAATAATTTTCCTCGATTTTTAATAATTTTTTACAAAAAATCCAATGGGCGATTAACATAGGAAATCATTTTCTTGCAACCACGGACGGTCAGTGACGTTACACTTCGCTTACGTATTGACTGGCAGGTTGGGATTTGGAAAACATCCGGTCATTCGACGTTCTCGTATAACTTATTTTCACTCAATCAGATGACGACCCCCCCCCCCCTATTTTAACATTGGACTCATTGACTCACTTGCCCAAAGGTTTCCATGGCTTCGAGAAATGTGGTAAAAAAATAATGAAAATTCTGAAAAAAAAAAAAAAAAAAAAAATCGAAAATTTTATTTATAAACAATGCTTTCTCTACCAAATATCGTAAGAGAAAGTGAAGAAAACATTCCCAATACATCATCACTTTTTCTTTCTTTATTATTTTATTTTATTTTATGCATTATTTTCCTAAATGAGGTTTAGTTGTTAAATTTCTAATAACATAACTTTTCAGAAAATAACCTTGAAGGAAATGTAGCTGTTCTGTTTCTTGGAGGAAGTGACACAATATTAAGTTCTCTTGGATGGATATTTCGTTTGATGGCACAACATCAGGGTATACAGCAAAAAGTCTACAACGAACTCATGACAGTTCTTGGAAAAGATGGTGTCGCCCGATATGAAGAAAGACATAAGATACCTTACACTTTTGCGGTCATGATGGAATCACAAAGATTCTCGAGCATTGTTCCTCTAAGCTCAACAAGATGGTAAGTTCAGAAAGAAAAGTATACCACAGTACCATTAAACATCAGAAAAACAACAAGCTTACAACACAAACTCAGATTCGACAACTATTATGTCCAAATCATAGTGACGTACATTTTATAATTACAAATTACTAGTAAGATGATTAATGGTGAATAACGGCCGTATTTATCATTAACTTCGACTCTCGGCTAAATGCAAAATCTTGAAAAACATCTAGAGATCCGCGATTGTAATGAACAACGAGATATATAAAGTAGAGTGATAAATGGTAACCCTTGAGAAGCTCCAAGATGAGTCATGTGACATGCTCTCCTTGCACCTGCGTATTCGATGGTTCCCTTGGTAACAGCTTATTTTCAGTAAATTTCTATGGCAACGGTTTGGAGATTGTTCTTCGAATAAGTTATAAACGCCAATGTTTTTGTTTACTTACGTAGTTAAATATTCTTTTGTTCTAAATCATTTTGATTTTGATTTTACTGCTCTTTTATTTCGTGTAGTTGAACTTTAACCGACAAAATGCTTAAAAATAGTTGAAAAATTATTATTTGTTGTTAAATTTAGCTCTTTAAAAGTTTAAATTTTCTTTTATAAACACTTTTAAACTTTGTTGGGAAACGACGAAAAAAAAGGTATTTTTTTGTTTATTAAAATATGAAATATGTGTAAAATTATTTTAAAAACAATTTGTTTCGGTGATACGACTGTCATGTTACCTAATAATAATGATAATCTGTCGAACTGATATTTTAAATGCCAAAATAGCGATAAAGGGCCAAACACAGCAACCTATTCGATCATGTCACGTGATTCATCTTGAACCACGGAAAGTTAATCCTTCATCCATTGAATCAGCACTCTAATTTATATATCTCGTTGGTAATGAAATGCTCGCCCTCTGGTGGGCTAAGGTGAAATTATCACACCACTGCATATCATCATATTATGCAATCGATTTTCCATGATGTAATGGCGGAGAAAGAACAATAATAAATACACGTGGCTATTATATTTACTAACAACTGCAGTTCAGAGAGCGCCATCTATCGATCATTACAAACGCGGATAGAGCATAACTTTCCAGTAAAATATTATTAGAGACCCTGAATGGAGAGAGACTGGATATTGAACAAAAATTGTGGACATTCGTTCAAGGACCGCTTGATCTCCGTAGATTATAATATACTTTTACAAGAGTCAGTTACGTTTCTTTTAATTAAAATATGTCAAAAATCTTTTTTTTTTTTTTTTTAAGAATCTCCAAAAAGCGATGCAGATAGTCATTCAAATCATTTTTAGATCGTAATGGTATCGATATAACAGTTTGAACAAACATGGCCGATCGATCAGCGGGCCAATGCCCAGTCTTTCTTATGTAGGATCTCTAAATATGACGAGCTGCTTCTACCATCTGGCGATAAAGATTTCAAACACCGTGAAAATTGTTATTTTCGGCTTTTCAACCAAGAATAGCAATGTCACTAGACAGCAGAAGCAGTACGTAAAATTTCTTATTATAATGTTCTATTCTTATTATAATGTGTTATCTCCACCGTAATATGTATCTTTTTTCTAAAATTGATTTTGCATTAGTTTGAAGAATCCTGCATTGTGATATTTATCATACAGATAAATATATATCATTTGAAAAGGCATCATAATCATATGCAATACAACTACACCACATTTCAATCATTGTTTCTTACAAATTGATTTCAAAAATTATTTTTTCGTTTATTTGTTACTGATAACCTATTTGAATTCGGTATTAAATCGTTATTGAAATATATAAGGTCTAAAATTTTCTTCATACTCCTTAAGTTTTAGGATAATTTGGGAAATGTGTCGTCTAAATATTAGGCTAAATGTCTAAAATTGAAAGCGTTCGGTCATGTATGAATAGATAATGAAATATATACTGGGTATCCCATAAGTCTGTAGACATTCATTAAAACTGAAGGAATTAATGAACGTGGTTTTCGAAAAGTTATTCTCGTGAAAGGGGACATTTTTGATAAAGAAAAAAAAAATAATAGTTAAAACTTTCATCGTTAGAAGGCGCTGTATGGGAGAAAATCACACATTTCCTTGAAGAGCTATATTTATTAGAATACAAAAGTTTTATAAGCATATAATTACTATTCTATGGGTTGTCGTCACCACAAATTACAGTTTGCAAGCGAGTTACGACACCGTTAACAGCAGCTTCAGTTGACGATTCTTTGTTGAGGTAAAACATTTTCACGAATAACAGCTTTATTCACAATGTCAGCATAGCAAAAAATTTATGTATGCATAAGTAGCAGGGAATATAAGAAATGAATTCTTTATCATAAAAACATGCAATTTTAGTACTCTGGTTTGTATATTTCTCGTTATGCATATGTGCAGTGCCCTCTACTGACGAATATTTTAAGCATTTTTCTTATCCCCCCCCCCCCCCACACACACACGAAAAAAAGCGTTTTACGATAGTACTTTTTTTACAAACCGCGTTCAATTCTACCAATTCCTTCAAGAATTATTGTAATGCCTACAGACTTATGGGACATCCGGTTTATATATATATACAGTATAAGGCTCCTATATATATACGAGCTGGCGCATCAGGCATTTTGTCGCCTTAGGGTTGCCACATGTACCCAGCGCGTTTCTCTGATAAACAAACGACAAACATTTTTTTTTTAATCGTCTTACGTTACTTTAGAGTAATTTGTTTTATTATATTTCATAATTTTAGCTAAGTAAACTATGATATGGAAGTTTGTTCAGCGATAAACTGCTATAATCATTCAAGAAGTGAATATAAAGTGTTCACAGTAGAGGTCTGCACGGGCCGGAATTCCGAGGCCCGGGCCCGGCCCGGCCCGTACGAAAACTTTACTTACCCGGCCCGGCCCGTTATGAAGTCGAAAAATGCGGCCCGGGCCCGGCCCGGCCCGTTTTTTTTTCAACGGTTTATGGCCCGGCCCGGCCCGGACAAAAAACGATAAAATCAGGCCCGACCCGGCCCGGCCCGATTCAAAAATATGTAAAATAACAAAAAAAAAAAATGCCTTTTTATAAAAAAAGATTTTTAGTATGTGTTTTGCAGAGGTTTTATATAACCAAGCAATAGTACGTTCTTTAACAAAACTGCTGAAATTTTACAAGACAATTATATATAAACAGAAATTCATTATTATAGACAAGGCACAAAGACAAACAGAAAGTCAAATCGAAAATATTAGCATTCATCAAACAATATAGGAAGGTGTTTAAAATGGTTAATACTACTGAAAATGCAATTTCAACCATTCTCTTATATACCATAATGTATCCAAATCTTTCATGTGCTCCGGTAAACAAAACTTTAATGTTAATCCAACCACATTCAATAGAAAAGTTGCTTTTGCCCATGATACAAATGATGCTACTTTCGTCCACTGGAGAAAAGGAAAAGGAGCCTTAGAGAAAAAGTTACAGAGGAAAGATTTTTATAGCCTTTATACCACCTAACACATCATAAGAAACAAACCCTCATACACAGTAATGTATCTAATTTCTTTTGTTATGTACATGTACACAAACTGGTAGTGACATGCATACTATTTTGAATAGGAAACCATCTAATATTACTTTAAATAAAACATATTAATTTCGAGACACGCTAAAAATATTTGCGAAAAATCAGATTTCGGACAGACAGACTGATAGACAATTAAATTGACGTTACAGACACTTTTTTAACAAAATAGAACTTTATGTGACATACAAGCCTGTAAAATTACGTAAAATAAATAACTGAAGAAATATTTTATCATTTTCCTTTTTCGTTGATTAACGAGGAAACCATAAAAAGATTCGGGCCGACGCGGCCCGGCGAATAATTTATTAAGGCCCGGCCTGGCCCGGAAAAAATTTCATTCAGGCCCGGCCCGGCCCGAATATACACAAAAAAACTGAGCCCGAGCCCGGCCCGGCCCGAAAGCAAATTCAAAAATTCGGCCCGAACCCGGCCCGTGCAGACCTCTAGTTCACAGACCTTCTATTACTGTGTATTTGAGTTTTGGCGACATTTTCTAAAAGAAACAGAAACCGCCCTAACAACACATCTTACCCCAGTACATCCATAGGATATCCTCAGAATAAAATGACATCCTGAGAATGTACTGTGAAAAAAATTTATTTTTAAGAATATTATTGTTGCTTATTGTTCTTATCTCTACCGGATTATCAGATCAAGATTTCTTAAAATCATTCGGGAAGCGATAAGGACACCAAGTGCGAATGCTGTCCTCTTCGGAGGCAAAAAAATGGCGGTGATGCGCCGGCCTATTATTTTATTTAGAGGCTCTACAGTAGACTCTCGTATAACGCGGGGGATACGTTCCGCGTAATAGAAAATCGCGTTATAGGCGACATACATTGAGCAGACGATTTCATTCCGCAATGAGACCAAAAGCGTCTGTTGTTGGCATAGTAACGGAGCGATCCTTCCTTGAACAGGTTAAAAGTAGAAAAGATGTCGTCACGTGCTTCCTTTATTTCACGCGTTATACGAGACTCTTTATCGCGTTGTATGAGTAATAGTCGCAATTTTTTTTTGCGTTATATGAAATCGCGTTTTGTGGGAGCGCGTTGTACGAGATTCTACTGTACATTGTTCATTTTTTTTTTCTTTTTAGCGCAAATAAAGATTTCTCCGCAAGAGGCTACACTATACCAAAAGGTGCTGAAATTGTCGCCAACATGTGGGCTCTACACAATGATCCTAAATACTGGGATGAACCCGAAAAGTTCAAACCCGAACGATTCCTGCTAGATGATGGAAAAGTTTTAGTGAAATCACCACCAAGTTATGCTCCCTTTTCTATAGGTAAATTATAGAAATTTTCTTATATAGATATGCTTAAAAAAATTTGCATTGATTTTTGGGAATTTTTCCATTTTATTCTCTGAAACATCAGAATGAAGAGCTTGCAAATTGCATTCCATTTCTATCAATTAAAAATTTCATAATGAATAACTGTAACGTTTACAATTTAGAAGATATGCATAAGAAACACCATACGATTCAAATATCTTTTTTGGGCCTCTTGCTTATTGTAACACTGAATATTTCAAAAAAAAAAAATTACCGACCGTTACCTGCATAAGTGAAAACCACCACCAGTTGATAAAAGGATTCATATATATTACACATTGTGTATACTTTTCTCTTCACTTCTTCTTTTTTTTTTTTTTTTTTTCAAGGTAGCTTCCCTAATTATTAACTTACACTTCGCACCCATTTAAAATATACGATGACCACAATTGAATTCGCGGATCAGTTTCACGGGCATCTTCTTTAAAAATGATTGTTATATAAATATTTCATATGCAGGTGACGTTGGAAATAACTATAGTCGAACCAAGGGATTACAGGACAGAAAAGAGAATGCTAGCGTTGAGAAAACGACCAGCCAATTAGAACTGATAAGTAAATTTTTATCTTACGTTGTCCGAGAGATGGCTTTGCTGAAATATTCATTTTTCTGTGAGTAAATGGACGTATGAGGGATGTGGCTTATGTTGACGGTAATGGTTACAGATTGTGTTGGGAGATTTTAGTTCCCTTGTATTAGGAAATTTGAACATTTTCTGATTTTATTCTTATATAATAGAAAATGAAATAGTAGTAAATTAAATACATACATTTTCTTTATTTGAAATCTAATGACTGATTTATAACAAGTTTAACATCGCACTATTTACTCTATCGAGAAAACGCAGTGTAATACATCGTGACGTCACTCTTTATGACAACAAACGGAAGTAATCGTTGTTTACATTCAATATCGTGCTTTGCTTTGCTTCTTGAATCAGTGAAATAGGTTTTGTATGTTATAATAATGACGGATATTAAAAAATCGTAGTATAAATATTGTATAGTACCATTTTGCACTAATACAACGTCTAATGCTTCTCAAAAGTTATTCTTTAGCGTTCTACAGGATCCTATTAAATGAAAACATTGGACAACTGCCATGAAGAGGAAACAGTTGAAAATAATGATAATGGAAAATGGTGATAATGGTATTAAATTATTATAAGATGAAAAAGAAATACTCAGAAATCACATGAACAATTGATAATTACGAAAGTTAAAACGAATTGCTGCTTACTAACCAGGCTAAAAAAATGTAAACATTCAAGCATCATAAAGTGTGACGTCAGGCAGCGTTTTGAAGTCACATGATTTTTGGTTAATTTTAAAGTTATTTTCTAAATTAATGCGAACTTTTTTCGCATTTTTAATAAACTTTTTGAAATTTATGGGCCTAAAACTACCAGAAAAATAGGATTTTGTTCAAATCCCCCATGTGTGCAAATTCCTCATTGCGCCACATGACAGGTTTTATGCTCCGAGCTTTTCACAAGCTTTGCTTCGAAAAAGATGTCTAGTGTTGCCACTTGTTGTTTTTAAATGGCCATGGTGTTGCATGTAGGCAACATTAGAAGTGCTTAAAGTTGAACTGGGGAACTACAGGACAGAAAATGAGAACGCTAGTGTTGAGCGAAAAATCATTCAATTATTCATAAATAAGTTCTTATCCTAAACTGACCGCGAGAGAGCGTTGCTACACAAACTAAAAATAAAATACATTTTAAAATTCAGAAATGGAATTTCTTTTTTTCTTTCTTTCTTTTTTTTTTGGTATTAAAATTTAATAAAAAGATTGCAAAACATTTTTTTTTTGTTTTATCTACATCTTAAAAAGTTCGATATGGACACCAAATGACATATATAACAATTGAAATATATATACTACTACGAAAACAATGATGTATTCGTGAGTGGTAAGTGATTCATAAATAACCAGCTAAGCTCCAGTCCATGAATAATTCTTAACAAGCCAAAAAACTTGTACTCGAACCACAAAATTCATCAGATAATAGGATTATATACATTAAAGAGCACAAATATTGTTTCTTCAGGGAAGTATTTCACAGCATTTTACAGAATATTTCATTGGCAAATGTAAAGCTTAGTGTGCAGTGGAATTTACTCGAGTGTAGATGGCCTCCTTTTGTACTCTTTTGGCGAAAAGTAATGTCTAGAAATGATGAATTATAAAATTAGTTTAAAAAAATCTTTATTAGAATCAGGATAGGGCTTACTGATTCTAGCAACCTTACTTTAGTATTTTCCGTCAAGTTCATCACCAACACAAATTTCGGCATTGGTGGCAAACCTGGCAACTTGACTCCAAATTTATCGAAAATAGGTATTTTAGTTCTGCCACATTTTGGAAGCCCTACTTTTATTAGAAACGGAGTTCTGAAAATTTCCAGAATTCTGAATTTTCCGAGTTCTAAAATTTTGATCCCTTGGTTTCCAGTGCACAACTAACTACATCAAAAGTTCTATAAATCCTAAACGAAACTATAAAAAGAGTAGAGTCATTATTGATGATTATCGAATAGAATCTACATATTTCTTTATATACTACTTTCTACGCGGTATTGCAGTTAAAGTGTAAACAAATGAGAGTTTTTTCAGTCCCACGAAATAATTTTTCGAAATAATCCAGTTGTTTCTTGCTCAGAACTAGCTCAGAAATTCTATAAATCACTCGGCGAGTTCAGTTTCTGTTTATACTTTGTGCTGAGCGGTCTTTTCTGAGATTCTGTTTTAAGTAATTGATCATTGGTTCTGAGTAGCGAAATTCGTACTCTGTGGTGTATTTAGCAATGTTTAGTTGACTTTTGTGGTACAAATACCCTTTCATTGGATTCCCCCCCCCCCAGAATGTTCGTTAATTATCATCGTCTGTAGTACGAGTAACAGTTTTATTCAACTGTTTCCAGAATATTTGTTAAATAAAGTGTATTCGTTGACTAAAAATTGCCTGCGTCTTTAAGGACTACTTTGTATATGAAGAATGTCAATAATTTTCGTAACAATATCATCACGGGCTTTAATATTAATTTCTGTTGAAATCTGTTTGACGATGGGTGATAGAAAGAACAAAACTTTGTATCTTTGGTTATTATGAATATAATTTTCGTTACTTCAAAACAGAAAGTAATAGAAAGACCAAAAAAGGAGATGCACAACTAAATGTTATAACAAACATAAGGTTAATCGGGGAAAGACATCATATACAAGGATGTTTTGTATATACTTTGATACTACAGACACATATAGATACATATACTACGGACTTGCATATACTTTGTATATGCAAGAATGTCAACAATTTTCATAACAATATCATCACGGGCTTTATCATTAATTTCTGTTGAAATCTGTTCGACGATGGGTGATATAAAGAACAAAAGTTTGTATCTTTGGTTATTATGAATATAATTTTCGTTACTTCAAAACAGAAAGTAATAGAAAGACCAAAAAAGGAGATGCACAACTAGATGTTATAGCAAACATAAGGTTAATCAGGAGAAGACGTCATATATAACGATGTTTTGTTTAGTACAGCTAAAAATTAAAATGATATGATTATGAAAAAAAGACGCCATGCTCTTCAATGTTTATTAAATTACGTAACAGGCAGGGTCTTTCCAGAATTAAACTGTTAGGACTTTACCTTCTACCTAAATGTCGCATTAACTAAACATACCTAGAACTCCTACATTGATAGGCTGACGCATCCGCCATTTTTCAGCCAACAAGACCGCCTGACGATTTATTATTGGTGGCTTTTCGGCAATAAATTACCCGAGTCACTCCAGAAAAGGGCACCACATGTTTATACTTTATTCTAATCCAGAAAGAAGGAAAAAGTGTATTATAAATTGCAGATGTGACTCTTAGATACCCGGAGCAGGAGCACAACTTTGTATCGTAAGATTTCCCTTATTTTCAACGTATTTCATTTTATTTTCAAAGTTGTTTGACAAATTTAATATGATTGTACTGTTTTTTTTTTAAGTTATTGTTTCTAAGTTCTTTTAAAATTAAGTTTAAAATTACATTTCTTTTAACGTGAAGGGTTGCAGTTTTGAGAATGTTGGCGAGGTGTTCTTAAAATTGCCAACTTGCTTGTTTCGTGATAAGAAGTTCTATCTCATATGATCTGTATAGAAATTTAAAGGCGATAACAACGGTAATCAAGCAACTTATCTTTTCAACCGCCAACATTTTCCGAGATGGGCTGAATAATGGCGGACACTGCGCCAGCTAGTATCATGTAGGAGCCTTAAACGTACATTATGTTTTTGCAACATATTCAGATTTTCTATAGAATATACTAAAGATAATATAATACAATTAAAGAAATGAACATTGAAGTTCCTTATCTGTAGATCTACTAGTTGGATAAAATTATGTATTTAAGGATTTCTTATAAACCCTACGAAAGTATTAGAAGTTAGCAATAATATTTCTTTAATACTGAAAATTGTATTATGATTTATGCACGGTGTAAGTTTTTTCTCCCCTTGCTAATTACTTCATTTGTTATTTCAGGCAGGAGAAATTGCCCTGGTGAAACGATTGCATGGATGGAAATTCTTTTCTACTTCTCAGAAGTCATCAAGAATTTTGAAATCAGTACCGTAAATGGACAGACGCCGGAATTTGAGATCGTCAACGGTTTAGTTGCGCACCTCAAACCACAGCCACTTTGTTTCAGAAAACGAACGCAATAATAATAATGATAATAATAAAAAACATTATTTAGAGACAACAAATATTATTTTAAATCAACTTTAACTGTCTAGAATATTTATGTATTTTATTGTATTTCTTTTTAGCTTAATCAAAAAGACTTACAGGGTGGTTGTTAAATTTTGGCTATAAACATAAACGTACTTTTATAGATAAACGAGTAAGCAGATTGTCTCCCAAAATTAGTATCTACATGTTTCAAGTAAGGCTCCTATATATACGAACTGGCGCATCAGGCATTTTGTTGCCTTAGGGTTGTCACATGTACCCAGCACGTTTCTCTGATAAACAAGCCACAAACATTTTTTTTTTTTTTTTTTTATCGTCTTACGTTACTTTAGAGTAATTTGTTTTATTATATTTCATAATTTTAGCAAAGTAAACTATGATATGGAAGTTTGTTTAGCGATAAACTGCTATAATCATTCAAGAAGGGAATAGAAAGTGTTCACAGACCTCCCATTACTGTGTATTTGAGTTTTGGCGACATTTTATAAAAGAAACAGAAACCGCTCTAACAACACATCTTACCCCAGTACATCCATAGGATATCCTCAGAATAAAATGACATCCTGAGAATGTACTGTGAAAAAAATGTGTTTTTAGGGATATTATTGTTGCTTATTGCCCTTATTTTGACCTGATTAGCTTCAGATCAAGATTTCTTAAAATCATTAGGGAAGCGATAAGGACGCCAAGCGGGAAGGCTGTCCTCTTCGGAGGCAAAAAAATGGCGGTGATGCGCCGGCCTATTATTTTATTTAGGGGCTCTAGTTATTAAATTTTGGCTATAAACACAAAACGTACTTTTATAGATAAACGAGTGCGCAGATTGTCTCCCAAAATTAGTCTCTATATGCTTCAAGGGATTGAACAGTGCAATTTAGGAAAAATGGAAAAAAAAAAAAAAAAAAAAACTTATACAAAATGCCAAAACAGGTGGAACATTTACTGTTTAGTTTTTGATTCCTTGTGCGTTATCATTCCATTTGTTAAATTTGCTATTTTTCATGCAAGTTGTATCTATTGGACATATTTTAAATTTTTTAATATCTTGAGCACATCAAATGAAACGGTATTTTTGAAATGAAACGGTAACAGTTTTGATGGCAATCCATCCACTCCTTTTGGCTGCAAAGCGCTGTTTATAGAAAATTTAATGAAATCTTTTTAAGAGATTCATACACTGTAAAACAGAATAATATCCCTTTAGAGAAGTGGTTTTTTTAATAAAGGTAGTTTAAAAAAAAACCTTTTTTCAGACAAAAAATTCTGTAAAAAGTACTTTTAGTTATTCAGATTTACATTGTTTGTTTATACGTCTTTTTCATAACCAATAATATTAATTAATTTAGAATTAGAAATCTTTTTAGAAATAAATTTATTTTCCGAGATTTCTTTTATATCTCGGTACCGACTGCTCAATCTGGAATCATTTATGAGTGAATAGAGTCTGTTATTAAAAGAATAATTTCAACTTAAAATTTACTTATAGAAAATACTAATTTAATATTAAATTTTTAATCTAAGCTAGGTTTATAACTTTTATATTGTAGCTAAATAATGATATCACACAAAATTCATTTGTCGATGCTTGAACTTTACTTTCAGAATTATGAATTATTGTAATTCACTTCTTTTTCATAGACATACATCCATAAGTACAGTCGGTAACAAAAGTGTCCGAACACTAACAAAAATTCCTATGTAAAAAAAGTACACTTCATACGGCTTTGTTAAATAAATCCTTATCGAATCATGTTCTTACACTGACTAAGAATAGGGTTCGACGAGGATTTATCTAATAAAACCGTACGAAGTGTACTTTTTTTACATAGGAATTTTTGCTAGTGTTCGGACACTTTTGTTACCGACTGTAACATCTGCTATAATTTTACCAAAATACACGAAACAGTCATTTCTTTCAGTGGGATTAAAATAAAACACACCTTGAAAATTTCCTTGTTTATTGGTGGACAGAAATCAGCTCATGTCAAGAAAAAAAAAAAAATATCGCCTGCTCTCGCGAAATATCACCCTTAAGAGAAGTAAGTATACATCTAAACACGGACCTTCAATGAAGGCAACTTAGCATTAGATACTATAAAGAGACCGCAAAAAACTGCTCTTTAAAAGAATTGGATTTTCGGAAAGGTTTTACTGTATAACTACCCTGTACGTGTTGAACATTAGAATTAATGTTGTATTACATTATGGGATTAAAACTTATGTTTTTTGTTCTATATTGTCTGTTTCTTTCTTTCTATGTCAGAATGGTGTTTTTTTTTTTTTTTTTTTTTTTTTTTTTTTTTGTATTGGGGGACTATTGCATTCCTTTTGTGCAATAATTTGAGATTTTAATCTCACAAGGAAACATTCAAAAGGTGTCATCTTCAAAAAATTTTGAAAAAAAAAAAAAAAAAAAAAAAAAAAATGTGATTCTACTCCCCATAAAACACCAGAAAGTAAAAAAATTATCAGCTGAAATGAATTACAGCGACCACAAAAAATTATCAAAATTAAGCATATTTGGCGATTTTGCGCTGTTAGGCGATGCGTTTGCTAGCACAGAGATTGCCGAGTACGAACAGAACCGTGTTTTGCTTTTCCGCCAATTACTCAAAATCAACCGCTTAACAGTGTGAAATCGTCAAATATGCTTAATTTTGATATTTTTTTTGTGGTCACTGTAATTAATTTCAGCCGATAATTTTTTAATTTTCTGGTGTTTTATGAAGAGTAGAATCACATATGATTTTTTCAATACTTTTTGAAGATGACACCTTTTGAATGTTCCCTTGTCAGAACTGAGGCGGAAATAAAAAATGAAAAAGACATAGTTTTCGACATAAATAGCTGTAAAACATTTAAGGGGTTACATGGCATTTAAAATTTCAAACTCAAGTTTTTTTTTTTTTTAATATTATATTCTTATCTAATAGTACAGTCTTTTTTTTTCTTCTTCTTCTTCTTTTCTTTAAAAAAAAAAGTAATAATTTCTTACTAAATTATTGTAAAAATATGCGGTTGGTATCGATTGATTAGTAATAACACAATGACTAGTTTACAATGACATTCTTAGATTTTGCTTAGGGGGTCGTCCGCATGTTAAAACTTGCACTAACTTCATTTTTTTTTTTTCAATGGTAACACCCGATATTTTAAAAAAACTTGGGATTATTTGGATGAAATCATCCCGGGAAATGGTATAGTTAGTACATTGCTCGCAATTTTTCATAGAGTTATAAGGCGTCAAAAGATGGGGGTGTTAATGTTAAATGTATGTAACAAACATTAATTCATATCTTCCCAAAAAAATATTATATTTAAATTTCACGCACACACACACACACACACACACACACACACACACATATATATATATATATATATATATTAATGCGTTAGAAAGAAGTGATCCACGCTTATTCCTCGCATATTTTTTATCAAAAAACATTTTAGAATTATGAAAATGATTAATAAATTCATATTCTAAAAAAGATTATATATAAATTCTGACCTATATTAATTTTTGCAGCAAAAGAACTAGAATCCTCAAAAATGTGGTTTTTCCAAATTTACTGCTCATTCCGATGATTATTTTTCGAATTACAGTAACGTTTCATATCTTATTGCTGTTAGAGGTTTTTGAAGTAATTTTAGATACGTCATTTCCTAATTAGCATTACTTTAGTTTATTTATTTATTTATTTAAAATTGCCTTACTTCTTTTCCGGTTGTTATCTGAATGGATATAATACTTTTCTGAGTGATATCTTAATTTAGTTCATTAATTAATATTATTATTTTTAATTTAAGGATGAGTCCCTAACACATTTTAGTATATAACTCTATTAAGGATAAATTACATAAAAGTATATGAACTATACCTTTTTCTGAATCGACTTGATCTCAGTAATTCGAATATGGTGTCAAAAATTGGTGTTATCATTTAAAAAAATGAAGTTGAAGCAATTTTTAATCTGTGGATGATCCTTAAATAAAATATAACTACTGTAAAATCTCGAAAGTAACCCCCCCCCCCTCCCTATTGAATATAACCCCCCTCCCTTTTCTCGCTGAAAGTGAAATGGCTCCGTTATCCTGAAAGTAACCCACCCCCCTTTTTTTTTCTCTCCATCCAACAAAGCTACATCCAATCTTTGGGCGCACTTACGGTACGTCGGCATTGCAAGTAAAATTTGGCATTGAATTAAGTTTTAATATTTATATATTATTTCTAATTTAACTAATTTTTAATAAAGTGTTGGATGCATGTTATCAATGGAATCATTACACAGTTTTTTTTACCTTCAATGTAAGAAATTACCTTTAATATTTCCTTTTAAGTAAGTACCGTAAAATCCCGAAAGTACCCCCTCCATCGAATATAACCTCCCCTCCATTTTCTTCATTTTTTTAAAGAATCTTGATTATAACTCCCCCCCCCCCACACACACTCACACCTGAAATTTATCCGTTTTGCTTTTCAAAAGGGGGGGGGGGGGAGAGCGGGTTACTTTCGGGATTTTACGGTATTGCGTATTAACTAGACAATTTATTACCAACTAATCGGCACCAGATGCATGCATGTTTGTACGCTAATTAATCAGAGGTGGCTTTTTTTTTCGTACGACAGGACTATTTCTTTCAGACAGTGATTTTGCGTTGTCACACTTCCAATGTGCCAGGATGCCTGCCAATATCCAATTTTACCATTCAATTTCTTAAACTTTCTTAAAGTATTTAGGAATTTTATTGATAAACTCATCAACTGTGAAAATTCGTTTTAAGTAATTTGGAGTATAACACTGATTTTTTTAATACTAACTATATGAAAAATACCAGAGCCGGGAATTAAACCCAGGCTCACCGCTTAACGTGCGAATGCTCTTCCACTGAGCCACCCTGGCTGATAAATAGCTCGACATTTCTCACATAATAACCATTATATCTGCAATTTTTTATTAAAATCCACAATCAACTGATTGGAAGAAAACCATATTTATTGAAATTTTATTTTTCCGACTGAGTGAAAATAATGCCTGGACCGGGAGTCGAACCCCGGATCTTTGACTTACAAGGTCAAGGCTCTACCAATTGAGCTATCCAGGCCGACAACCAGTCAGCATTACTCACTCAGACAACCTTTTTGGCAGAAATATCTGGTCTATCATATAGACAACAGAAATAAACCGCAAGTAATGGAAAACACCATTAAACAATGGGAAAGAAATACAATTTTTTATTAAAATCCACAATTGGAAGAAAACCATATTTATTGAAATTTTATTTTTTCGACTGAGTCAAAGATCCGGGGTTCGACTCCCGATCCAGGCATTATTTTCACTCAGTCGGAAAAATAAAATTTCAACATTATATCTGCGTTTGCAGATACGGTGACCTTGCCAACGGTTAATATGTGATAAATGTTGAGCTTGTTATAAGTCACCCTGGCTAATAACAATTTTTTTTTTTTTTAATTACAAGATTGCAATTGTATAAATTAGTCCTGTCGTAAATTAAATTCTGTCAAGTACAGGATTTTTTTTATTTTTTTATTTTTTTATTTTTTATTTTTTATGACTGTACAATATGCCATAGAATATTTTCCCAATGCTTCAAAATAGCCGAAAGAAAAATCTGGGAGGAAGAGTCTTTGGAAATTTCATACATTCGGTTCGTTGTATTCCTGCTTAAAACTTTAATCGCCTTTTTTTTTTTTTCTGAAAACATCATTTTTGAATTTGGAGGCACGATAGTAGTAAGCCGGGCAGTCTGTGCTACGGAAGTGACGTCGTGAGGGGGCGTGGCACCTGTCAATCAAAGGGGGGGGGGGTAAACCGGAAGTGGGGGGAAGGAAATCACGTGTGTAGGTGGACGAGGGTGGAGAACGAAACTTTTTTTACCGGTGGCAACGACTTTGGAGGTTGAGTGGTTTTTCTCCTGGTTGTGAGGGGGGGGGAAAGGGGGGAGGAAGTGTCACGTGAACATGGATGACGAAGTTTTGGAGGATGAGTGGTTATCCTCCTGATGGAGAGGGGGAGGAAATTTTTATGCGTTGTCTTGGAGGATGGATACGATGACGTCATTTTTTCGTGTTGGGACACGGTTAGGCGTGAAATGGCAACGGTGACGTCACTCTTGTGCTGGAGGAAGGTTCACGAACTGATATTTTGAATGTAGCAACACCTTGTCAGCCATAAGAAGTCGTGGCCCGTTGAATTTTCTAAATGGAAGTTGGCAACATCATGCGAAGCAATCAGTAGCTCTTGAAGTGACATCATAGATATTTCGTCCAATACCCGTTGATTTTAAAGATAAGATTTCTGTATAAATATCTTGACTCAAGAAGAGATTGTCACATTTCACTCTGACATTGTTCCTGTTTCGACTATAGCTTAGCACGATGGAAGACGGTCTTAACATCACCCTCCAGGAAAATGTATTTGCTTCTCCAGAGGAAATTTTCGAAAAACTGGAAAGAGAAATTGTTTATCTCCCTGAAGAGCTGTCTCGAATAAAGATTAAAAATAAATCTTATACTATTTCGCGGAAGATTGCTGCTTTTGGAGACCCTGATTTATCTTATACTTTTTCAGGACTGACACTAATCAGCCAGCCTTGGCCTCATTTGCTTCTTGAAATAAAAAGTCTTATTAAAACTATGATGGGTGTCAATTTTAATTTCGTGTTGATAAATCGGTACGAGGATGGAAATGCCTGTATTGGTCAACATAAAGATGATGAAGCCGACTTAGAGGAAAACCACCCTATCTGTTCCCTAAGCTTTGGAGAAACACGTACTATGATTTTTAAAAGACCCAATTACCAGGATAAAAAAGTGGAATTAAAGTCAAACTCGCTTTTGGTTATGAATCCCCCAACAAATAAATTCTGGAGCCATGGAATTCCAAAGGAGAAGAAATACACTGGTGTGCGTGTTAATCTAACTTTCCGTATGATGAAAACACCTGGACATAACAAGCGGAAACATGTTCAAACAGAAGAAAGATGCAAGAAAATAAAAGAAGACCGAACTAAAGTAAGTTTTCTGTCTTTTAAAAAACATTTTCCCTTTGAATAAAGTAGTATACACTTTCTTTTAATACTAAAAATCTTGATTATTTATTAATGATTTCTTTTTATTACTTTTTTCAGGAACAAATGTTTGCAGAAAATGAGGAAGAAGAATGGACTGATTCTTTGGATATGAAATACCTAGGTGGAGAAAATTTCCTTACAGTCAATCATTATATCGGAAAAACTCGAGTGCACATCAGGAGATATGTTAAAGGAGAAAACGGCGAGTTACATGCAACGAAAGACGGAGTTTCTTTATCACCCAAAGTATGGTATTCTTTGTGTAGGAAAGTAAATGCTATTTTAAATCATAAGTCATCGGATAAGGTATTTATTATAGACAGAGATTTATGCATTTCGAAACAAATGAAGAATAAACAAGAATTTTTTGTTTTCCAAAGATTATTTCAAAGAAAAAATTTAAGCATGCAATTTTTATCTGAATATGTTGTGCTTAGCGGTGCTGAGTTAGGAAAGCTTTATGACAACAAGTGTTTAATAACAGATCGCGTGAAACAAGCGCTGATCGCTTACACTTTATCCTATTGCATTGAAAAAGAACTCGATAATCCAAATTTACAGTTGAAACCCGTGGAGAACCCTGATGCATTTTTAGAACTTCTTGTTTCACTTCAAAATTGTCTTGCTGCCGCTATTACAATAAATATTACAGAACTTATAAATTGTTGTGGCTGTCGAGATTCATATGAAGCCAGTTTTATGCATGACTGTTTAACGAAAAGTCTATCTGAAAAATGGTCAGAATATTTTTACCAAGCATTGTTCTCGATAAATTGGGGTGATGTAGCCAGAGATATAGTTCATAAAAATTTAAATATTGATTTCCAAGCAGTAATAGGAGTAGAAGAATTTTTTCCTTCTTTAGATGTAGAAAAAACATTTGAAGCTGTTGAAAAAATGTATGTTGGGGAAGAAAATGAAGAAGAACTTATTTTTAACAAATTATTGTTTTCTTGTAATTGATTCTTTATTATGTAAATTTTAATGTAAATAAATGTTGGTTATTATAGAATTTTTTTGTGTGTGACTTTTTTATATTTACCACATAGAAAATATTTAAGGTTTTTGTGAGTATATAAATACTGGGTTATACGTTTCGTTTGAATCATTATGAATATAAGTGTTCGGCTAGATCACAACTACTGTTGTAATGGAGACAGTTCTGAATCAGACGTATCGGAATCCAGAACATCCCGCCAGTTTCGGTGGTGTCAGTGCTTTACAGCGTGCTTTAAAAGGTCGCGTAAAAGTCAAAGACATAAAGAAATGGCTGCAAACGAAAGATTTGTATACTTTACACAAGCCTTTGAAGCACAAATTCCCGAGAAATCGTGTCATAGTAGGTGGTATAAACGAGCAGTTTCAATCTGATTTAGTCGACATGCAATCTTTGGCTGAATTTAATGACGGTTATAAATATTTACTGACGTGTATTGATATTTTATCAAAGTATGCTTGGGCCCTCCCTTTAAAAGATAAGAGTTCTGCGAGTGTCAAAAACGCGCTCGAAAAAATATTTTCGGAACGCACCCCCGAATCATTGCAAACAGACGCTGGGAAAGAATTCACAGGCAAAGCCGTACAAAAATTCTTAAAAGCAAGAAATGTTCATTTTTTCACAACAAATAATGCAACCAAAGCTTCGGTGGTCGAACGTTTTAATCGCACACTCAAAACTAAAATGTGGAAATATTTTACTGAAATGAATACAAAGCGATACATCGATGTCATAGATAAACTAGTGCGCAGTTATAATCATACCTGGCATCGTACTATTAAAACAGAACCTGCTTCGGTCACGTTTCAAAACGAACAGAAAGTGTGGCAGACCTTATACGGACAACCACTTGTTCAAAATCCTATTCCTTCAGATTTGAAGATTGGAGATACTGTTCGCATCAGCCGAGAAAAATTACGATTTGAAAAAGGTTATGAACAAAATTGGACAAGGGAAATTTTTACGATTCATAAAATTATACCTCGCGTGCCAGTCGTCTATAAACTGAAAGATTTAGCAGGAGAGAACATAAAAGGAACTTTTTATAAACAAGAGTTACAAAAAATTTCAGACTCGGGTTTTTATCCAGTAGAAAAAGTTTAAAAGAAAAGGAAACGTCGTGGTAAACTGGAATACTTTGTAAAGTTTCAGGGTTATCCCGAAAAATTCAACGCATGGGTTCACGATGTCAAAATGATATAAATAGGCCCCCTTTTTTACTTACCTTTCATTTCAAACTACGATGTCGTTCTACATCACACTGATTAGCGACAGCTCAATGAGCTTTTTTCCACATAATAAAACATCTCAATTTACAACTCAATTACCTAATCCAATCAACTTGAACGGAGAATGGGAAATGGCTCTGGTCGATTTTATTTACCCACATACGTGGTATAACGTTCGAGCCGATAACAACCTTTTTGGTTTTGATTTGGGTGATGGAAAAATGCAAGGTAGACGTATCCCCCCAGGCTATTATGAAACGATACCAGATCTTATTAAAGGTATGACTTTAGCATCGCATAAAGATAAAATCGAGTTTAAATTTCACCCAGTTACAAAAAGAGTAAAGATTACGACAGATGAAAAATCGAAATTTGTTCTTTATGAAGGTCTTGCAGAATTATTAGGATTTGATCCAGGAGAATACACGGGGTTTCAACAAAGCCCTTTTGTGGCCGATCCAAAAATTACTTTTCCCGTCATGTACGTGTACTGTGACCTTGTCGAACCTCAAATCGTAGGGGATGTGCAAGCCCCTCTGTTAAAAATTGTGACTGTGCAAGGAAATGATGGCGAAATCCAAAATGTCCATTATCCGAGACCGTTTTATTTACCAGTGATACGTCAACATTTCCAGACGGTACAAATTGATATAAGACTTCATTCTGGAAGTTTAGTGCCTTTTGAGCGAGGTAAAGTGTTCGTAACGTTGCATTTTCGTTTGAAGCAAATACTATAAAAGGGCTGATCGTTTTAAAAAAGGTATCATTTTCCTTTTCGTTTGCGATAAAGAAAGGTCAACAAGATGTTGGTGCCTTATACGTGTTGCACAAAAAAATTTGAGGACTATTATGAAGGACAAACAAGAAAACGTTTGCCTTACTATCGAGGAACTGTTTTGCAAAGAGGATACGGCATTGGTGGATTTATTGCTAAACTTTTCCGCAGCGCTTTGCCATTTTTGATAAGTGGCGCCAAAACAGTAGGAAAAGAAGCTTTACGTACAGGTACTATGGTAGCGAGCGATGTCTTATCTGGAGAAAACTTTAAATCTTCTCTCAAAACACGAACAAAAGAAACTGGAAAAAAATTAGCAAGAAAAGCAGTTGAAAAAGCAGACGAAATGATTGGCCGCGGAAAGCTTAAAAGGAAACGCAAACCGGCCAAACGTGTCATTCCATCGAAAGCACGCAAGGTGATAGGACGTGATATTTTTGACTGATAATATTCAACATGTCTTTTCTTTTAAAAGATTCCCCAGAGTGTGCTAAATCAGAACTGGAATTGTTTTCTTTACCACCCACACAAACCGTTATTGAAAGAGGTCAATGGGTTGAATTTCACCCGCTTGCCAATGTTTCAGACGGAGGACCCGTAGAATTTAATATTTCTGGAAGCGGCGAAGAGTATCTGGATTTGTCGCAAACTCTGCTCTACGTCAAAGTAAAAATTTTAGCTAAGGATGGCAAGACCCTATCTGTAAATGATAAAGTGGGACCCGTCAATCTATTTTTACATTCCATGTTTTCTCAAGTTGATATTAGCCTAAACGAAAGACTCGTTTCCTCCAGTAACAATACTTATCCTTATAGAGCCATCATAGAGAAGCTACTGAATCACGGGTACGATGCAAAAACCTCTCATCTTTCATCGGAATTATTTTTTAAAGATACTGCTGGTCGGATGAATGTTGTGGATTCTGCCGATGCATCTCCTAATGAAGGATTTAGTAAACGAGCCGAGATGTTTAAACTCAGTGCCCCAGTTGATATGATTGGAAGATTACATTTGGATATGTTTCACCAAGAAAGACTTCTGCTTAACATGGTCGATGTTAAAATTAAACTTATCCGCAGTAAACCGGAGTTTTGTTTGCTAGCGGCTACCGAGGAATTTAAAGTTTCCTTGGAACACGCCTCTTTGTTTGTCCGAAAAGTACGAGTCAGTCCTGGTGTTGTTTTAGGACATGCTAAGAGTTTAGAAAAAACAACTGCCAAATATCCTATTAACAGGGTGATCTGCAAAGCATACTCCATTCCTACTGGTAACATGAGTTTTGTTCAAGATAATATTTTTACGGGTCAGATGCCCAATCGCATCGTGATCGCTTGTGTGGATAATGATGCATTTAACGGCAGCTATAAAAAGTCCCCCTTCGAGTTCAAGCATTACAATATCAATTTCATTGGCGTCTATATAGATGGTCAACCTGTTCCTCATAATCCTCTTCAACCCGACTTTGAAAACCAGTTATTTATCCGAGCTTATCAAAACTTGTTTACGAATGCAGAAAACAAAGGTCTCTATTTGTCCAGATCAGAGTTTTCACAAGGATATTCATTATTCTGTTTTGAATTGTCACCTGATTTGTGTGATGGTTCACACCTCAATCTTATTCGTCACAGCAATTTAAGATTAGAAATTAAATTTGGCACCACTTTGGTACAAACAGTTTCCTTGATAGTATATGCAGAATTTGAAAATTTAATCGAAATCAACAAATCTCGAAATATTTTGAATGATTTTGGACACTAATGAATTCTTCGCAAATTCATGCAATTTTATCTCGCGATCCTGCTTCTGCGAGATATTTTGTGGGTGCTTTTCCTTCAGACAAAATACCCGTTATTCGCACATTTCCTTGTGCTTTAGTGATCAATACAGATAAACATGATGAAAAGGGAACCCATTGGTTGGCAATTTACATTCAAGACAAAAAGACTATTGATTTTTTCGACTCTTACGGATTACCTCCCGAAACCTATGGAGAAGACATAACAAGGTTTGTTAACCAGTATCTCAGAATTCAGTGGAACAAGATGACGATTCAGAGTTTAACATCCAACGTCTGTGGACAATACTGTATCTTCTTTATTGTAAAACGATGTCAAGGACTTTGTATGAATTCTATTGTAAATGTACTGTCTAGAAAGAAGAATGATTTTGGAATGTATCAGTTTGTCAAAAAAAGATATGGTGTAAATATGATTTTTAAAAAATAATTTTTTTTTTTTCTTATTTTGCGTCTGTGTTTTTTTTTTTTTTTTTTTTTTTTTTTTTTTTTTTTTACAATTGTCTATACATATTTTAGTGCAATACGTCTGATTTTATTTTTTTAATTCACTAAGATTATTTTTGTTTAAAAATCTTAAACTATAAATTAGAAATTTTCAGATATTCTTTTTCATTTGCAAAATGGAATTCCTCAAGTTAGTACATCCTTCAACATGTCTTATCAGTGGACCGACAGGTTCAGACTGTATTTGTCAAAAGTCACTGTATTTGTCAAGACTGTATTTGTCAAAAAGTTAATCGATTTTAAATATTTTCATCCCATGCCGTCCAGTATAATATATTGTTATGGAAGCTACCAGCCTCTATTCAATTCAATGAAAGGTGTACATTTTGAAGAAGGTTTACCTTCTAACCTTAGTTCTCTTCAAGATGCTTTAATTATTATTGATGATTTGATGTCAGAGTTAGCCAGTGATCCGCGTTTGAGCAAGCTTTTCACAAAAGGGAGTCATCACCGAAATCTTTCAGTCATCTTTATAACGCAGAATATATTTCATCAAGGTAAAGAAATGCGAAACATTAATTTAAATTCGCATTATTTGGTTCTGTACAAAAATCCTCGAGATAAGAGCCAAGTCATGCATTTGGCCAGACAAATGTTTCCTGGTAAATCCAAGGCTTTTCAAGAAGTTTTTAATGATGCCACCGCATTACCTTACAGTTACTTATTCGTCGATTTAAGACCCGATTCTTGCGAAAGCTTACGCATGCGCACAAAAATATTTCCAGGAGATATACATTACGCATATGAGCTACGATAAGTTATTTGTCTAGTGAGCGTCATCCGATGAACATGTCTTCCGCAGTGGTTGAATTTGAGGGCTTTCAGATAAATGCCAGCGATTATGTTATAAAAGAACTCGCCTTTTATGCAGTAGATCATGGATATCATGCCCGATGGAGTTTTCTTCCTCCGTACCCTTGGGGCCAGTTATCTCTCAAAAAAAGAAAGACCTTTTCCTGTATAACTCGTTACCTACATGGATTGCGATGGGACAGTGGTGATTTACCGTATTCAGCATTAGAGCCTATACTTTTATCTTTGTTTATTTCTTTTGAAACGATTTATACCAAAGGTTTAGAAAAAACTAAGTTTTTGGAACGACTTTCCGGACGACAGATTTTGAATCTGAATGATTTCAGTTGCCCTAAAATAGACCATTTAATCGTTTCAAATGTAATTTGTCCCTGTCACACATTCTCTTTTAAAAACTGTGCATTGACGAAAGCTGTTTCTTACGGAATACATATAAAGGAGAGATTAGCCACATCATTCACCATTTGTGCTCAGGATGTCGACGGTGGAACATCTCAAACTGCTGAGCAAAACCAAGCAAAAAGCAGCCTTTCTTAAAAAGTGTCCTAATAGTATTATAAAAGGCGTCTGTGAATGCGCCTTAAATCTTTTAAAGGGCAATATACCTGTCACCGTTCGTCAGAAGAATAGACTAACACCGTATAAAAGGACATTACGACGACTGGGCGATAAAAAAGTGCCTTTGTTTAAGAAAAGAAGACTCCTTGTTCAAAAAGGAGAAGGTTTCTTATCTGTACTCCTACTCATACCTGCTGCAGTGTCAGTTCTTAGCACGTTGATCAATGGAGTTCGCTCGTAAGTTCAGACTTGTTCCAGCCGACAGAGATCAAGAGTTTGCAGACGACCATTTAAGTGAATTAGACACAGAAATTCAAACAATATTAAAAAGAAAGATAGAGGATGAAGAAAAGGCAAAGTTATATATCCAGACTTTGCAGAAATATGTTACTTTTCCAGATGTTAACAAACCCCTATAGATCAGCAAAGTGAACAATCTGACGTAAATAAATTCGACCTAGAAAATGAAATCTTAAAATCTGCTCCAGTAAGACATAAAAAATCTGCTGCAAAGATCATTGAATTTTTAAAACAACATGAAATTTTTTCGGCAGAAAACAAAGAATTGAAAATAGATGATCAGATCCTACCCGGATCAGATGCGGTCGAACTCATAAATTTTTTGCTAAGAGACAGAACTCAAACGCCTGTTGCTTTTTCAGAATTCATGAAAATTCTTGATAAGAATCATTTTCCTCTAGAACTTGTGATAAGAATCATTTTCCTCTAGAACTTGTAAAAAATAAACATTTAAAAAGCAAGAAAACTATATATGCTAGACCAGAACCTAAAAATGTAAAACGAAAATCGCCTTTCCAAGTCAATTTACCAAATTCTTTACTGACATCTGCTGATCAAAAAGGAAAAGGATACCGAATCAAACCGAAGACTGTTTATACAAGACCTATTGTCAAAGAAACAAACAAAAATTTACTTCCTTTACCTATGTCATGGTTGAAAATGTATAAATAAACCTTTGCATTTTGAATGTATTTTTTATAAGTTCAATAAATTTTTTTTATTTGAAAATTATCTATGTGTGTTGTGTGATTTTTTTTTACTAAAGAAAAAAAGCAATCATATTAAAAAAAAAAAAAAAAAAAAAAAAAAAAAAACAAGATTTTTATTTAAATATTTTTTTCTATTTACAATATCAGATACATACATTTTTTTTCTATTTACAATATCAGATACATATAATATTTTAAAATTTACAAAATGGAAATATCTTCTTGAGGAGGAATCAAAAAAGAAGCCTGTAAAAGAAAATAAAAATTAATTAGGTCACAATATTTTCCAAAAACATAATAATATTATATATTTTTTAGAAGTATGAAAAAATCTTACCACAAAACTTTAATAGCCATACGGCAGGGTGGTCAAATCCGGTTGAATCACACGTTTATCATAAACCACCCTGTACAGTTTCGTCTCTTCTTTGTTGATGACTTTTCTCTTTTTGACATCTCTTGTGATCTTTGAGGGATTGTGCAGTGCAATAGTTTTAGTGGGATTCATCTCTTTCACTAATTCACGTACAGTTAGGAAATTGAGCCTCTGTGAATTTATAAAGTTCAGAGTGAAGCCTCTTACTTTGCAGACCGTCTTGCCACTGTGGGTTTGATATGCATAGTTTTTGGGGCCACCTAAAAATATAAAATATAAGTATATATAAAACATAAGAATATATTAAAAAAAAATTATACAGAAATATAGGAACGTTCATTTTCATACAGTATAAAAAAATTACTTACCAGATACGAATGTTGATATCGTATCACCATCCAGTTCGTCGGTGAATTCTCCAAGAAAGTTACCGAGGGGCGGATCATTCACACCATTACTGGCGTAAATAATCGAATCTGTATCGTGGTACAGAACACTGCCTCCTAACTTATCCATCTCACTATACAGCTTGAGACGAGCCCAAGCTGTAGTAAAAGCTGCGATGAATACATTAGTGGAAGTGTCCTGCTCCACGAAATCCTTGGCAACTTTCATCTGGATGGCTGCTATCTCTGGTGTGGGGAGAAATACATCTTTGATCTAGAAAAGAAAAAAATAATAATTAAAATCATATAAGCAAAAAAAAGCAGAGAAAAAAAAATATTGATATTTGTCATACCTCTTTGGTAGGATCATTTAATAACTTGTTGAAGTTACTGAGATCATTAACAAAGGTCAGCTGGTCTTTGTTGATGTTCATTCCCCACCTGAAAGGAAAAAAATGAAATTATTATTTTAAGTAGGATTTATTATTTTTAGATAAATCAAGAAATAAATGGATTATGTAGAATAAAAAAGTGATAAACTCACCTTCCCCAAAAACTATTTAGTGCTAATTTTGCTACTTGTCGGCGCCCGGGGTTTTTACTGATGGATGCCGGATCGAGCTTTATACCTTCACGCTCTTCATACTGGCGAATATATTCAGCCTTTTGGTCCTCAGTCACACATTCTGTCGGCCAACCACTGCTTTCTTGTTTGATCTTCAGAAACTGATCAATGAAGGATATGAACAGTTGATCAGATCTTTCTTGAAAGTGGTAGACCTCATAGATCTAAAGTAAAAGAAAAACATATTAGCAAACTAAAAAAGAAAAAAAAAACATGTTTACATTAGAAAACAAAAAAGTACGTACATGTGTGATTTGGTACCCTTTTTTCTTCGCCAAATTCACCTCCTCGCTTACCCATGTACCGACAAGAGCCCGCTCGTCGTCGGTATGGGTGCAAGGACTTTGCTGAAGGTTTTCTGCACAGGTCCGGCATAGAGGAAACATCAGTTTCTTCTGACATCGGTAGGGGAGCACTGGCAGGTAGAGTCCGCGTGGAGGAATCACTCGGCACTGGACGATACCGAAGTAATCCTCCACATCCCCAAAACCTTCAGTGATTATGGTGGGATGACCAACGGGATACGTGCAATACTTGTTTACCTAAATATAATAAAAAAAAAATAATCATATACGAGGAAAAAAGTACAAAAGTACATGTCAAAGAAACGTAAGTAAATATTACAATAAATGAACTTAAAAAAACTTACCCAAGGGTACAACGAGGTAAAATCCACGTATTTGATGTTACCCTCGTGATATAACTTGACCGCGTTGGTCCTTCCTCCAAAAAAGGCGTCTCTAGGATTCAGCCGATCCTGAAGTGCATGCGTCTCCAAGAAAGCTTTCAGTTCCGGGGATTCTCTCTTTAACTGTTGAAAGGTATGCTCCCACATTTCGATGGCAGTGTATCCTCGGGCACGTAGCTTCTGGACACTCTCCTCCGTCTGCTGTCTGAGGGATGCCATGGTCACGCACTTCAGTGGATGGGTGACGTCACCATTGTAGCACGTGCTACATCCGTGGAAGAAACAACCCTAGAAATAAAATATATAATTTTAAAAAAGATGAATGCATAAATATATAATTAAAATAGTGAGCACCTAAATATATAGAAAAATGAATAGAAAAAAAAATGGGTTACCTGATATTGGTAAATGGTGTTGGTTTGTTGGCAGTAACCATCTACCGAAACTCCGGCGATTTTTCGCTCTCCTGTTCCATTGAGAGCGTGCTGGATATGAATTCCTTGCGAAAAGGCTTCAAAATCCAGCCACCGGATAGAGTCAGAGCTGAAATTCGTCCTGTTGACGTAGCCGTGTACAGGAACCATAGCAATAGTATAGGGCTGGATGTGGTTGCTTCGGAATGCAGCCATGCATACGGACGCAATCGTGACATACCTAAAAAAGAAAAAAAGGTGTATTAAAAAGAGACATGGATTAAAATTAAAGTTTTCTTATTTAAAATAAATAAATATTTACCGAAACGGATCCACATCGGCAATTTCCATAAATTGAGCCCGAAACTCGAGACAGCTCCGGCGAAGAATGTCGACGTCTGATCTGAAAAATAAATAAATATTTGTAAAAAACTTTTTTAAAACACAAACAAACATATCTTAATTTTTAAAAAAAGAATACGTACCTGCAATAAGAAAGCATTTCTGCTTGGAAGTCGAACACGTCCCCCTTGTGTTCTTCATGCCAGGACAGGAAAGCTTGCCTCGCTGCGGGTGCCATCGTGTCAGGGCTGTAGAAACGGGGTTCGGGCAGTGGACCAACATAGGATTGGTTCTCCCGAGTGTTAAAAAGGTGAGGAAAATACCCCTTTTTTAACTCGGCGAGACCGAAGCTGCTGGGCAAACGAGACAGGGCCATCGGAAGAAAATTCAGAGAGTCAATGATGGAGATATTCAGTGAACTTAGCCGGATGGACATCAATTTTACCCCGCATGGAATGACGTCTGGTGTACTGCCCTGTCTCAGCATCCACTCCATGATGAATTGACCATCGAACCTGAAATTAGAGAAAAAAGCATTGTTCATTATACAAATATTAAAATCAAATACATGTAGGCTAAAATAATTATATACAGATTAAACACTTACCCATGTGCAAAAATCGGCACAGGCTGTGTAGCCTTCGAACACTTCCTCCCTGCCGTCAGCATACTGCGCCACTGCAAAGTTGACTTCGTGTGTGCCCGAAGACTGATCGGTTTCGAAATCGAAAAAGATCAGTTTATCACTGGAAGTCTTAGGGCTCACTTTTTTCAGGTAACACTGATGTTCGGCTGTTACCACGTACTGACAGCAAGAAGGGCACTTGGCAGTCCCGCAAACGTGGAATTCTCTTTTACAATCTCGTCAGCGAATAATTTTGCAGCACTTTCTGCATTGATAGACCTGCAAAAAGAAGAAAAAAACATTAGTACACACTTACGTTAAAACTATAATATATTCTCTTACAAAAAAAAATAGTTTCATTTACCTCATTACAGATGGAAAGTTCTTGGTTTCCTGTCAAGGCCTTGTGTGCTGCAAAACATTCACTGGAGCGGCAGAGACGATCGCAGTCCTGGCATCTTTGTTGTTGACCCGAACGACAGTCAGTTTTCTGACAAATGTAGCAGGCATCTGGACATTGGTGTTCATGTGCGCGTTTGTAAGGGACATCACACTGCTCGCAGTAATATGAGCTTCCGAAAAAAGCCTTGAGGGACTTCACGACATCGTAATGGCCGTCGTGAAGCCATAAGTTGATGCGTTTGTCTTGTGGTCTCGGAGCACCCTTGTATACAACCTATAAAAACAAAAAAATACATATGAGTACACTGTTCTGAACAAAACAATATATAATATAAGACAACAAATTTTCAAAAAATAAACTTACTCGATTGCAATTGTCGGATGAGAGTACGGCAATCTGTATATTGAGGTGCTCTTCAAATTGGGCAATTTCTCGAAACGTGCAAGGGCCTAGGGGGACTCTGGCATCTGCATGCAGTTGCCGTGCGCGTTTCATGAGGGCGGGTCTGTTCGGATTTCGCATGGCGTTGATGGCAGTCTTGTCTTTCTCCAAATGGGCTTTCGCAAACACGATGGCTTTGGCACAACAGAGGCCTTCTTCGTCAGATGGAATTGGGAGAATACATTGCTTCTCTAGCCGATCCACTTCTATGTTGGCGATTTTCCGACGGGGGGCTCCAGCACCCACAGGGTTGATGATAGTGATGACGTTCACTAGAAATCCGGCATCTAACTGAATCTGGTCCTTAGACTGAAGGACCTTCAGGACAGCGGCCATGATTTTTTCTACAGTAAGCTCACGAACGGGCATAATTCTGGTTGAAATGGGCTTGTCCAGTCCCTCAGCCCGTATGCAGACACGGATTAAGCCCGTATGCAGACACGGTGCTAAGCCTTCCGTCGCACGGCGAATGAGGATCTCAAGGAGTTCGCGCACAGCGTCTACCGCAGCTGTCATAGGCACATCTCGCACGTCAGCAGGAAGTCTGTCCGGGTCAACGCGGGCTTCATAATGAATTTCCTCGGCTTGGAATTTGACATTTCGGCGTCTGAGACTCTCTCTGAGAACAATGGCTTGCTCCAACTGAAAAAAAAAAGAAAAAAGGGTAAGACACGGGATACGAAAATCAGTAAAAAAGAAAAAAAAAAAAAAAGAAAAAAAACTTACGCGAGAAGTCTGGTCGCCAGCAATATAAGCAGGTCCGTCACCAATGGGCTGGGCAGAGTTCTAGAAAAAAAAAGTTAGACATATATTGAAATGTTAAGCGTATATTATAAAACAGACGTAAATAAAAAAAAAAAAGCTTACTTCAAATCCGGAACCCACACGATAGGACAGCGGCAAAGGCATCGGATTTTCCGCAAAAACTTGGGACGGTGTACCAAACACCAGCTCGTTCTCCATGAATATTTGAGAACATTCGCTGACATTGTCGTCTTCAGCTTCTAAAAACTCTTGCGACAAATCCCCTAGTAACTGAAAAATAAAATCATTAGGTATGTTTATTTTCTGCAAAAATAATAACAGAATTATATTTTATGAACAATGCATACTTACTTCGTCATCTTCCGACAGCATCGGATATTCTGTGTCCTCAATAAGAACTTGGCTATTACTTCTCTTCATTTTTTTTTCTCTAAGAAAAAAATTATCTGCAATTCACAAGATAAAAAATATGCAAGCGAGCGAGAGAGAGAGGGCGCTTTCTTGGACTGAATCAACAAGAAGTGATTATGGATTGAATTCTCCCTTATTTATACCCCAGAGTAACGCAGTGACCTCATTTTCTAGTCCCCCCCCCATTGGTTTTTCTCCGTCACGTGATGAACCTGACCAGACACCCGCTTTCGAAGTGGAAGAATCCACTCCCGCATTGGTTCTAAACAGTCACGTGATGATCCTGCCAAACCACCCCTCTGTTCGCAGTGGCACAAACCCGTTGCGGTGAAAAGTGATTTTGGTTCGTCGCTGTCACGTGACCGCCTACGTAGGGAAAGAATGGGGTGGGGGAATTTTCCCTCTCTATTGTTAGACATATATGGGAGATAAAAAGTTTTTTAGGCAAGTCCACCATAGCCGAGCGGCCTAAATCATTCGTCTGTGACACAGGATATCGTGAGTTCGATTCTGGCTCTGGGAGAAATTCGTTTTTTAAAAAATATTAGATGCATAATAATTAAAATAAAAATTTAATAATGAAATAATTTCAGCTTAAAAACTAAAAATAATTAATTAAATAAAAATATTTAAAAATCAATAAAAATAATTAAAATTAAAAATAAATTGAGTTTCATAATAAAAAATTTCCTATCCCGGCAAGATGACGTCATCTCTTCCAAGAGAACGCGAAAAAATTTCCTACCCCCATTTCCTCCCCCCAGCACAAAAGTGACGTCACCGTTGCCATTTCACGTCTAACCGTGTCCCAACACGAAAAAATGACGTCATCGTATCCATCCTCCAAGACAACGCATAAAAATTTCCTCCCCCCCTCCATCAGGAGGATAACCACTCATCCACCAAAACTTCGTCATCCATGTTCACGTGACACTTCCTCCCCTTCACAACCAGGAGAAAAACCACTCAACCTCCAAAGTCGTTGCCACCGGTAAAAAAAGTTTCGTTCTCCCACCCTCGACCACCTACACACGTGATTTCCTTCCCCCCACTTCCGGTTTACCCCCCTTGATTGACAGGTGACACGCCCCCTCATGACGTCACTTCCGTAGCACAGACTGCCCGGCTTACTACTCACGATTTCTCAAAAAGTAATGCACCATCTTATTGAAAGTTTGCACACTGCTTCACAACAAAATTGACTAGTTTTTGAACAAAGGATTTATTTTATTTTATTTTTTTCTTTCTATTACAACTAATTTTACAAGTACAGGACAATACTATACTTTTAACAAAAAATCTGTTTGATTTACAGGATTCCTGTGTAAAATATATGTCAGTGATACAATTTTACGGAGAAATACTGGCACCCCAGCTGCCAGATTTTCCCTGTACTTTTAAGGGTTTTTTTTTTCTGTGTGTGTGTGGGGGGGGGGGGGGAGATGTATCGAAAATTGCATTGTTTTTGCATAAGACTCATATTTTATTTTATTTTTTAATTATTCGTTTAAATACTAGCTGTACTTATTTGCTAACAGAAAAAAATTGTTTATTATTATTATTATTATTATTATTATTTCAGATAAGGCTATCTTAGGAAGTCACGTCCACCGCTTTCTTTCTCTCTTTTTCTTTTTTTTTCTTTTTTCTTTTCTTTTTTTTAAGTGTCTCTTGAGACTACGTCCCACCGGCTGAATTTTCCAAATTTTTTAATGAAAATCTTACAAAATCTTGTTTGAGTCTTGCTCTTTTATATTCTTAAAATTTAAATAAAGAATTTTATTCACTATATATTTAAAAAAAAAAAAAAAAAAAAAAAAAAGAGAGAGAGAGAGAGAGAAAATTTGCTTTCTTTTTAGCGTTTAAAACCTATGTAACCCTTTAAGTATTATGAAGGAAAATGCACATTTTTTCTATACGTAGATTCGTACGTCAAAAACGGCTCTAACGGTTTTCTTCAAATTTGCTACACTGTAAAAAATAGTTTCTTAAAAATGAGCTGAATTGTCTCAAAATAGCTCTGAAACAATATGTACTTAAATTTGAAAACCCATGTAATCATTTTTGAGTATACTGACATGCTCAAAAATGGGGTTGCCCAGTAAGAATCTCAATATACCCATGTTTGACATGTCAATATACTCAAAAATGAGTACATGGGTTTTCAAATTTAAGCATATATTGTTTCGGAGCTATTTTGAGACAATTTAGCTCATTTTTAAGAAACCATTTTTTACAGTGAACACTGGCTACATAAACCGCTTTTTTAGATGGCCTTTAGCATGTATTACTTGGTTACTAGAAGAAAATTGACGGACGTTCTGATTAGGTCGCCATTGTTTTCAAATTTAGGGACTTTTATTCAACAATCCCCAATAATTTTGAGGAGTGATATTTGATGTGCATAACTGCCGAATAATCTTACAAATTATTAGGAAAATAAAATTTACTGGTAGATATTGAATAAAAAATGTTTATAAATTTGACAACATTGTACTAGAGGAAAATTGACGGACGTCCTGATTAGGTCGCCAGTACTCTCAAATTTAGGGACTTTTTAATTCAACAATCCCCAATAATTTTCAGGAGTGATATTTGATATGCATAATAGCCAAATAATCTTACAATTTATTAGGAAATTAAAATTTACTGGTAGATATTGAATTAAAAAAGTTTATAAATTTGACAACATTGTAGGTTGAAAGAGTTCTACTTTTTTTTTTTCCACCAATATTTTCCTATAAAAATTACTACCCTATAAAATCACAAAAATAACAGCAAAAATATCACAAAAATTTCTGTATATAAATACTGGTGGCAAAAAAAAAAAAATAAATAAATAAAATAAATAAATAAATAAATAAATAAATAATAATAATAAAAATAAAATAAATAAATAAATAAAAACGAAATTATTTCATTCCTGATTATAGATCTCGTAAATGGATGTTGAAAAAAAAAAGGGGGGGGGGGACGCTCTGATGATTTTTTTTTTTTTTACTTGCGATGTAAATTCTCTTTTGCATGTCTTCACAACGGATGTATCTGTTTGTGCTTACATGAAAATTGTTAAGCGTCATGTTTGTTAAACCGTTTTATGTCTTCTGATCACATTATTTCTAAAAAGAGTATATAATATGTATAGTAGTGGGTAATGAAAGTCCAGTTGTTGTTACACACCAGATTTTTTTTTTTTTTTTTTTTTTTTTTTTTTTTTTAATTCTGTTTTCACATTCAGAAAATTCACAACCGTTGAAATAGTACTCGTTTATACATATAGTAAATTTTTAATATTTTATTAGCGAATTAAACAAACAACTAAGTGTATTTTTCGTACACTGTAAAAAATAGTTTCTTAAAAATGAGCTAAATTGTCTCAAAATAGCTACGAAACAATATATACTTAAATTTGAAAAACCATGTATTTATTTTTGAGTATATTGACATGTCAAAAACATGGGGATATTGGGATTCTTATTGGTCAACCCCCATTTTTGAGCATGTCAGTATACTCAAAAATGAGTACATGGGCTTTCAAATTTAAGTATATTTTGTTTCGCAGCTATTTTGAGACAATTTAGCTCATTTTTAAGAAACTATTTTTACAACGTACTTTTTCGCAAGAAAATAAAATATGAAAAATATGAAAAATTAATTTTTCGAAAGAGGATTTTGAGGATTTTCTGAAAGTGAAAATGGAATTAAAAAAAAAAAAAAAAAATCCTTACATAGTGTGCCGTTGTGGAAACAAACTTCTCCATAGAATAACATGGACTTTGTCTGTCGGCAGTGATGCCAGATGGTCAAAAATTATTTCCCCAAACAGGTCTTCAAATTTCCCTAAATCAGGGGGTTTCTTCGAAAAAATCCCCAACTTGAATTCTACTAAAAAGGGAAAATAAAAATAATAAAATAATATATATATATATATATATATATTAAGCAGATTTAAGCTCAGATTTTTCCCCAAATTCCCCAAATAACAAAGCTACTCCCTAGTCGTAGGGATAAATCATTACATTGTCAACACTGACAGAAAGTTGAAGAACTCCCCAGATTTGTCCCCAAAATGTTAGAATTCCCCCAGAAAGTCCCTACAAACATTTGGTCCCCAAAATTTTCCTCAGAAGCCTAAAAAATCCCCAATCTGGCATCGCTGTCTGTCGTCGAGATTAGGAATGGAATTGCGCACTCTTAATTCCGTTACTGTTAAAAATTTCGGTTTACGAAGTAGCTACGATTTGTCCTTCATTGCCAGATAAGCCATTGAAGTTATTTTCTGTTTTTATACATTTACGATAATATCGATAGCTTTGTCTAACGAGATAACGAAGGCTCGTTTGTAAACAGCACAGCATACATTGTATCGTCTGCACAATGTTGTCACATGGTCGAATTTTATCACCAAATGACATCCACCTTAATTCAGTAACAATAAATTACCGAATTTCATTTCAGTTGAAACATTGCATAACGAATAATTAAAAAGCAATTTTCGATAAATTACAGGAAACGAAAAGCCTTTATTTTGAGATATTACATTTTATTCTACGATATCTCATTCTTCTGTAAATATTAATAGTTTTTATTCTTGCATTTGTTTTTGTAAATATTAATTGTATGCAACTCTTTAAAAAATTTTAATGGATATCAGAAGTGTTTTTCTAGTAGAGAGTAACTCCAATTCAAATGTTACTGAAGTATTAATTGTATTTTTTGTGAGTTTACTAGGAGGGGTGTATGTTTACTCTTTCATCAAGAACAGAAATAAGAATTATCCGCCAGGGCCTACAGGAATTCCTATTTTAGGCTATATTCCGTTTTTAGGAGCGGAACCACATAAGACGTTATGGAAGCTCAAAGAAAAATATGGTAATGTTATCGGGTAAGTAATTATCTGTGTTCTGTTTGACAAATTTCATAAATAGTTAATTAGTTATAAAAAAGTAGTTTAACACAGAATGTAGTTCTTATAAGTAGAGTTTACTTGAAAAACTAAAGTAATGAGGCCCACGATTATGGTCCTCGCTCAACAAATCTTTGCAGTCGGCGGTGGTATTAAACATTAAAAAATCCATTCTAACTCTTCTGGGTAAAAACAGTGTAGACTCATAGCAGGGTAGGTGTTCCAGTGAGTGGCATGCTCCAGTAATTGACATCTATCCCGAAATAATTAATAAATAAGAAAAATAATAAAATCATATATTTTACATATAAGAATTTTAGCATTTTATGTCAAACACTGGAGCTTAGGGTGCTAATAACTGGTAAAATGAATAACTAGCAGTGTCAAACATTGGAGCATAGGGAGTCAATTACTGATAAAATGAAAAACTGGCAGTGTCAATTACTGGAACATTGAGTGGGTGTCAAATAAAAATTCATGAAAAAAAATAATTGTTATCAAATGTATATATTTTAACATATATGTGGTTCTGGATGTCTTTCATGTGGTTCTTCATGTCTTTCTACCTTAAGATTTCTAAAAATATTTTCTGATGACTAAAAACATCAGAGACTGCTCTAAAAGTGTCAATCACTGGTGCACTTACCCTATATATATATATATAATACAGTGGGTGATCAAATTATTAATTTTTTTTTTATTTTTTATTCTTACATTTTTTCGATTTTCTAATAGAGGTAAAAATGACCTGGGATTTCAGACATCCAAAGAGCATTTAAAAACTCACATTTTCCGCTATTGATTTATTTCAGAGTGCAGTTAGGGGATCAACCACAAATTGAACAAGAGCGCAAATACTTTGGATCAAATATTTTGGATATTTAGGCAGCTATAAATTTTTGTCAAAAATTATTAATTTTTTAAAAAAGGTTTTTGCTTGTAACTAGAACGGATTTCCATAAAATTTGACGAAAGTTGCAGAAAAATTGGCAAAACATTAGAGAAACAGTAATTTGAAACATAAAATTTACAAGTGTAATATTCACTGAGGTATGAGCATTTATATTTTATATTAGTAAAAATATTTTATATTAGAAGAAAAATATATTTGCCTAAATAATCGCGCAATTTACACAACAAAAGATACAAATATTATACATCGGACAGAGCTGCCAACCTAATCCGGAGGATTTTCAGTAATGCCCCCTTTTCTGCACCACTTAATTTTTAGAGTAATTCTCTTCAAATATATTTTCGGTGAAATAAGAAGAAAAATACTTAAAAAAAAAAAAAAAAAGACTGGTGTATAAAAAAGGGAGGAGCTAACAATCCTCCGGATTAGGTTGGCAGCTCTGGTAGTATCAATGTGTTAAAGTTATAAGCTATTTATAGCTTTTTATGATACAGGGTGTTCCAAACTATTTGTACTTTTCTTCAATTTGTCTTTCGTCCACTAATTGCACTCTAAACTAGATCGATAGTGGAAAAAGTAAGCTTTTAAATGTTCTTTGCATGTCTTAAGTCCCGGGCCATTTTGTCCAGTGTTAAAAAAAAAAAAAAAAAAATGTCTAATAATTTGATCGCCTACTGTAATATATGTGTGTTTGTGTGCGTTGTATTACAGTCTTATATTTTAACATTTTTTTGCATTTGATAAAATTTACTGCTTATATTTCATAATATATTAGGTAGCTTTACTTGGCTTGCATGTTATTATATTTAAATGATAACGGATTAAAAATTTTCCGTCATTAATTCTTCTTTTATTAGATTATTGTGCTTAATGTTGCTGTGTACCCGCCATCTTGGATATTCAAGGTTCCATGTTAACCTATGGGGAAATTTCGTCTTTTAATAATTAATTAAAAAATCAATAGTTTTGCAAAATATTTGTCAGTGTTGTAGAAGACAACTTTTCACACCTTTCTCCAGTTTTATTTCTTTTGAAGAAATGATTTTTAATACATTTAAATAAAATTTATTCTGAAAGAATTTTCATATGTTTTACTTTAAACATCGATAACTTTATTTCAGTGAGGAAAATCTAAAAAGGAAAACTCTACCAAGGTGTACTTTATTTTATTTTATTTATTATTATTATTATTATTATTATTTTGGTGTGTCATACCACTTTTAAGCACTTTTGTATTAATTATTAATGGACAAAATTTTCCCAGCTATTAACATGGAACATTGAATATTCAAGATGGCGGGTACACAGCAACCTTAAGGGGACCTGGCGCCTTTGACTTGGCGCCAATGAAGTTGGTTTCATATAAAAGTTCATATTTCCATTTAATATTTATAAATTGAACTTCTTTAGGTTTTTTTCTACAAAATATATATCCAGGCAACAAATTTTATGATTTTTTGATGCATTTTTTACAGATTTGTAATCTTTAAATTGAATTTTTTTAGTTTGCATTTCTTTATGAATTTGTGGTCTTTAGTATGCTAAAACTTCTACAAATATTTAAGAAAAACTCTTTTTTTTTTTTTTATGTTTAATAGAACCTACGAATTTCAGAATCCGAAATTTGAATTTCCTGTAATTATTTATTTTTAAGTTATGCTGATAACAGATATACATACAGATTAACCGCTAAAAATATGATTTTTGAATTCAGAGGACCACAAAACATGTAAATGTAACAAAAAGTGAATTTGGAAAATTTGACGCCAAAACAACAGTTTCCCTAAAGAGCTGATTCAATACTAAAGTTTCTATTTAAATGGTAATGAAGATTGAAGATGGTTTTCTCGGTCACATGACAACGACAAGGGAAACTGCCAGATCTAAGGCTCCTATATATACGAGCTGGCGCATCAGGCATTTTGCTGCCTTAGGTTTGCCACATGTACCCAGCGCGTTTGTCTGATGAACAAACGACATTTTTTTTTTTTTTTTTTTTCGTCTTACGTTACTTTAGAGTAACTTGTTTTATTATATTTCATAATTTTAGCTAAGTAAACTATGATATGGAAGTTTGTTTAGCGATAAACTGTTATAACCATTCAAGAAGTGAATATATAGTGTTCACAGAACTATTACTGTGTATTTGAGTTTTGGCGACATTTTGTAAAATAAGCAGAAACCGCCCTAACAACACAGCTTACCCCAGTACATTCATGGGATATCCTCAGAATAAAATGACATCTTGAGAATGTACTGTGAAAAAAATGTGTTTTTAGGAATATTATTGTTGCTTATAGCTCTTATCTTGACCGGATTAGCCTCAGATCAAGATTTTTTAAAATCATAAGGGAAGCGATAAGGACGCCAAGCGGGAATGCTGTCCTCTTCGGAGGCAAAAAATTGGCGGTGATGCGCCAGCCTATTATTTTATTTAGGGGCTCTAGCCAGAGCTGTCCGTAATTGGATGACACAGTGAAAAATATTCGACACCCCTTGTCTGAAATCGGGTTGAGGGATTTTCACGGGTGCTGTTCTGGAAAAGCACTCGTCACGTCATGAGATTTCTTTTATGTTTGTTACATTCTTCGATGAAAGATGCGCTCTCTAGTTAAATATATTCTCAAAGATACTCTTTCTCTCATATATATGGGTAAGAGACCGTAAAAAAATAATCTGGTGTGGCACTCACATGACTTTTTCTTATCCTGAAATTTAATACTATACAGATTTGAGATTTAGGAGTAAAATCATGAGTACTGTTATATAAACCTACGTTAAAAACAATTCAATTTAGATTTCGGAACAGATTTATTTGAAAAACTAGTATGTTGTGGCCACCACAAGACTTTCTTCTATATTTTCCTATACAAATTCACGCAGTAAGAATATTTAAAAAAAAAAAAAAAAAAAAAAAAAAAAATACGATTTTTTTCGAAGTTTTTTTTTCGTTAAAAGTAAAAAAAAATCGATAACTTTGTTTTAAATTACCACATATTTATAGTTCAACCATTCGTTTTAAAGGTATTGACGAGACCTTTCGAAAGATACCGATCTTGAAAATTTACACCCCACTGCCATGTTAAAAGTTTAGAAAAAATACGATCACAGCGCCACCTGTTGAGCGATTCTTCCCCAAATCTAATCAGCCTCAGTTTATGTCAGGGGTCAACTAAATACCAAGTCTGGTTAAATTCCGTTAAAAAAAAAAATATATTCGATTTTTTTCTAAGTTTTTTTTTTGTTGTTGTTGTTGTTAAAAGTAAAAAAAATCGATAACTTTGTTTTAAATTATCACAGATTTATAGTTCAACCATTCGTTTTAAAGGTATTGACGAGACCTTTCGAAAGATACCCATCCTGAAAATTTACTCCCCTCGAGGGGGGACTTCCCCCCCCCAGGGGGGTGGCGATGTTCCTACGCATACAAAAAATTTTTCCCAGTTGACTATCTCTATTATAAATAATTCTTGTAAATTTCATAATGATTACTAAAAAATAATTCTCTTTATGCACATTTATACAAAATTTTGTCCTATATCACAATGTTAAAAATTTAGAAAAAGCGGGATGGCAACGCAACCTGTAAGACAATGTTTACCAAAAGTTGATAGGCACTAATTTATGTCAAGGTGCAACTACATACCAATTTCTATGAAATTCTGTGCAGTAGTTCTTGAGATACAGTTGCCACAAAATTTTGTCACACACACACACACACACACACAGACAGACATTTTCTAAAAATGGTCAAATCGTGTTCTACAGCTATCAAAACGTGTAAATTCATCAAAAACCCGAGGTCGAAATTTTGAAATTTTTTACGAATCCAATACTTTCTCTATATTACATATAGAAGAAAGTAATAATTCAATGTGAGTGGTGCTCCCGCCTTTCTCAAGCCCCTGTTTGATTATTGTACCAACATTTAAACAGTGTTGCCAGATTTGGGGATATTTTAATTCAATAGCTATCCCTAAATTTTAGTTGTAACGGTTACCTGATCCCTTTGAAGATTAATCGTCTATAATATTTATCAAATATCACTTCTCAAAATTATTGGTGACTATTGAATAAAAAAGTCCCCGAATCTGGTAACGCTGCATTTATATAGAAAACAAATCGGTTATTAACTTTAAAAGTTCACTTAATATTATTCAGACAACTTTTACACACACTATTCTAGGAAACTTATCAGTCTTAATCAAACTGTTCTAGTAACAAACTTATATTAATTTCAAAGTACAACATTTGAATTGCATGAAATTATTTGTTTTTAAGTTACTCTGATAAGAGTCAGTGACAAAGATCAAAAGTTAAAAACTTGACTTCGGTATTCATGTAAATGTACAAAAAACAAGCGATGAATATTTACATTTAAAAAATAATCTGGTATGTTACTCACACGACTTTCTCTTACCCTGAAATTTTATACTATAAATGCAGGTTGGAGATTAAGAGGTAAGATAACGAGTACTGTTATGTAAACCTATGTTAAACAATTCAAATTAGACTTCGAAAGAGTTTCATATGATAACTAGCAGGCTTTGCCCGCTTCGCTGGTCATTATATTGAAATGAAGTCTCAAAATACCATATCTTTAATAATAATAATAATTAAAATCAGTCAAAATCTAAGTTAAAGTTCTCGATACCTTCGATAGCGGTTTTCCCACTCGCCACACTTCACAAAATCCCTTTATAGTGCATGTTGCATGCACATACCTAACCCACATACTAAAAAATCGGGATTCTAAGGTTATTTGAAGCAAAGTTATGTTTTAAAACGTGTTTTTTAGCCCCCCTCCCGGCCCTCTCTTAAAGGAAAGGAGGGGGAGATTTTGCAAAATATCTTTATATTATGCGTGAGATACATATAACTGACACACACATCGAAAATCTTCTTCATAAGATAATTTACTGCAGAGTTACACATGAATACATGTTTCCCCCCCCCCGCCCCCTAAGGGAGGTAGGGTGGAGTTTCACAAAATCACTTTATAGTGTGTGTTGAATACGCATAAGCAGTCCACGCATCAAAAATTGCCATTCTAAGATAGTTTGAAACAGAGTTACGCATGGAAACATGTTTTTAATCTCCCCCAACCCTCAAGGGGGTGATAGCACGGAATTCGAAATAATCCCTATGTAGTTTGTTTGTGTTGCGTACGCATAACCAATCAACCTATCAAAAAATCGCTTTCCTGGGATAATTTGGAGCAGAGTTACTCTTTAAAACGTGTTTTTGCCCCCCCCCCTCCTCCCACACGCATACACACCCCGCCCTTAAAGGGGGAAAAGGGAAATTTTCACAAAATCCCCTTATAGTGCGTGTTGGGAACGCATAACCAGCCCGCACATAAAAAATCGTCTAAGATAGTTTGGAGCAGAATTACGCATGAAAACATTATTTTGCTCCACCCGCAAACCCAAGGGGGATAAGGTGGAATTTTACAAAATCCCTTAGTAGTGTGTGTCTCAAGTACGCATAACTAATCGACATATCAAAAAAACGCTATTCTGAGATAATTTGGAGCAGAGTTACAAGCGTTTTTTGTCCCCCTCCACACCTTTGAAGGAGGGGAGGGGGAATTTTCATAAGATTCTTTTATAATGCGTGTTGGGAATGCATAAACAACTCACATTTAAAAATTAATCTTACTGAGATAATTTGAAGCAAAGTTATATGCTTGGAAACATGCTTTTTGCCCCCCCCTCCACTCCAAGGGGAGATAAGGAATTTTACAGAATATCTTTGCAGTATGTGTCTTGAGTACGCAAAACCAATTGACATATCAAAAAATCGCTATCCTGAGATAATTTGGGGAACTAATCAACGGGATGACCGAATCGCCAACTGTGTTTCCTTGCTTTCCCGGTACAAAAATGACCCATTCTTGACACGAATTGTAACAGGAGAGGAGAAGTTGGTTATGTACCGTAACATAAAATCGTCACAGGACTGTGTGTCGCCCTTCTGATCCGCCTGCATCGACTTCGAAAGCTGAACTTCATCCCAAGAAGGTGTTATTAAGTGTGTGGTGGGATGTGCAGGGAATAATTCACTGGGAGTTCTTGCCACTCAACCAAACCATCAATGCTGCCTTCTACTGTCTGTAGTTAGACAGGCTGCATTCAAATTTGGTAGCAAAGCGGCCAGGTCTCACCAATCGTCGCGGTGTTATCCTTCATCACGATAACGCCAGGCCACATGGTGATGTCATCACTCGCCAAAAGGTACTGGGCTTTGGTTGGGAGGTTTTACCCCACCCACCCTATTCTCCTGACTTGGCATCAACTGGCTATCACCTATTTCGTGCGTTGATCAATTCCTTCAGTCAGAAAATCTTTGATGATTTTGATGCTGTAAAAACTGCCATCCTAGACTTTTTTGACTCAAAACCTCCGGCATTTTATCGCCGTGGAATTCATCTCCTACCAGAAAGGTGGCAATAGGTAATAGATAGCAATAGGGGTTATGCACTATAATAGGTACTGTTCCTTTTGCGTCTATTTACTCTTCTTTATGGGTAATAAAAACGGGTAGCACTTTCGCACTCACCTAATAGATGTTTCGAAGGGAAAGTCTGGTAGCCAATTAGGTTGGACATTTCAGTCTGTCACCGCGTCGAGCGATTGGTCAAACTCATTTCTCTTAACATGAATACAGTCTGCCTTGTAGTAGAAATTTATGATAACAAATGTATAATGGAGAACTGAGCAGAGTCTACCTATGCCAGCTAGTTGGTAGCCCTGTATATTTTCCAAAAAATACGTGTATGCCACATGAGGCACATAAATATAATTCTATATTGATAACACACAGCACAACTTGAAATACATTTCCATCAATTTTCAAGTATTGTCCCACTATATTCTAGTTCTTTTGTATAACCCTGTAAGTATACGGTGAATGATTTTTATGCCATATTCTTCATGAAACTTGCTTTTTCGCTTATAAAAAATATATAACCATTTTATTCGGTTTAGTGTTGTTTATACAGATGTTAAATTCTATTTACCTGCAATTTTCCCCATACACGTAATGTATTTGAATACTTTTGAGCGTCTCTGTGCACGAAGCATTTTCTTAATCTTAACGAAAATTTAGCGTAGCAACGCTATATGATATAGATTTAGGATTACTGAGTTTGAACTTCCTGCTCTTCTTTATTCTTGAGATATGCTGATAAGAGACACACAGACACATATACAGACCAACCGTTAAAATATTTTTCAGATTCAGAGGACTTTAAAACGCGTAAATATAACAAAAACTCCCTTTCAAAAATTTACCCCAAAACAATACTTTCCCTACCATATATGTGGGTAAGATAACGTAAAAAATAAAACATGTTATTGCTTAGTTGGAAAGCAGTGTAAATTTCATTGGTGAGTCTGATACCTTGAAATTTTTGTTTTTCTTTCTAGTTTATACCTTGGCAAGAAGTATACCATTGTACTGAACGACTGGACTGCAGTAAAAGAAATTTTGAGTCACACTAATGCTTTAGACAGAGCTCCAAACATCTTCGATCATGTTCCAAGCGGAGGAGGTAATTTACAGTTATAAAATGTCATGCATATTGGATGTATTTATAGTACATTCTTAATTAATGGACAACATACTAATTCCATATCTGGAAATCTCGAAATAAAATTTCTAAATAATCGCTACTGTTTCAGAACATATAGATAGATAGGTAGATAGATAGATAGACAGATAAACTGATAATGAATGAAAAGCAATCTAAAATCACACGGGTGTGGTTTGGGGGAACGGGGTGTTCATTTTTCATTTTACCATGTTTTTATTAACTGTCTTTCTCGTTTATTTGTTTCTTTGTCCAGTACAAATCTTGCAATTGATTTTTAACTAACTTCCCGACTAGTTAGACATTTGAAACTTCTAGAATAGCTCAGAACATGATGACAATTCATTCTTTTAATAATTTTATTCAATTAATAAATGTTTGAAAGTTTCTTATAATTTTCATATGATTTCATATGATAATTTTCTTATGATTTTCATATTAGAGAAAACTATTACCAAATATCCAGAGAAAGACAGTTTCTGTAAATAACATCTTAAAAAAGAGCATTTTTATGACGGTTATCTCATATATCAAGTTTCGTATTGTTATATGCCATAGAAATTGAGATATAGCCTTCCTATTTTCGAGGACATTTTCATTATAGAAGCGCCACCTATTGGCCGATAAGCATTCAAATTGAATAAGCATAATGTCTCATAATGGCCTTCTCGAATATCAAGTTTTGTTTGATGATACGCAATAGAATCTGAAATATAGCCTTCCCTAAAATTGCGGAAGTCGCTGTGTAGCAGCACCACCAGTTGATCGGTTGACACCAAAAGTTTATGGGCGTTAATTTAGGTCAAGGTGCATCTACATGTAAATTTATATGCAATTCTGTGCAATAGCTCTTTAGCTATAACCTTCCCTTAAATTGCGGAAATCGCTGTATAGCAGCGCCATCTGTTGGCCAATAAGCATTTAAATTGAACCAGCATAATGCCTTATAATAGCCTTCTTACATATCAAGTTTTGTTTGATTACACGCAATAGAACCTGAGATATAGCCTCTCCTTAAATTGAGGAAATCGTTCTATAGCAGCGCCATCTGTTGAGAAGTTGACACCAAAAGTTGATAGGTACTAATTTAGGTGAAGGTGCATCTACATATAAAATTATATGTAATTCTGAGCAGTAGTTCCGGAGATACAGATGCCACAAAATTTTTATCACACATACACACAGAGACTGACAGATAGACATTTCCTAAAAATGATCTTCTTGAAAAGAAAAGGTTAATATCCCCATGGCAAAGTGGTTTTAGGCGTGGCCGCTCTACTATTGACAATGTTTTACTTCTAGAGACAAATATTCGGAAAGCTAATGTTAGACGTAACCATTTGGTTTCAGTCTTTTTTGATATGGAAAAGGCATACGACAGGACATGGCGCCATGGCATTTTGAAGGATCTATTTAATTTGGACTTTCGTGGTAACCTTCCCATTTTTATTAAAAAATTTTTGAGAGTCAGACGCTTCCAAGTTCGAATTGGTTCAGTTTATTCAGGCTTTTACTTTCAGGACGAAGGTGTACCTCAAGGCAGTGTCTTGAGTGTTACACTCTTCTCATTAAAAATCAATGATATTTTAAAACAACTTCCACAATCGGTTCACGGCTGTCTATATGTTGACGACCTGCAGATTTCTTGCCAGGGAAATGATATGCGCTTCATTGAACGACAGTTACAACTTGCTGTTAAAAACATTCTTAAATGGACTAATAAAAATGGTTTTACTTCTTTATGTTAAGTCATATTTTGTTTCGCAATTTAAATTCAGGATAAGTTTGTTTTAATTTATCACAAACCTATAGTTCAACCATTCGTTTTAAAGATATTGACACAGGTTTTTGAAAGACACCCATATTGAAAGTCTACACCTCAAGGAAAGAGGAGGGGGGTGATGCTCCTATATGCACAACTCATTTCTCCCCCTAGTTTGCTAATACTATTAGCAATAATTCATATTAATTTCGCAGTTATTTGTTAAAAATAACTCTCATTATGAGCATTTGTATGAAATTGTGCTCTGTATTACCATACTAAACATGAAAAAATGGAATGACGGCGTCACCTGCTGAGAGATTGATCCCGAAATGTAATCATTACCAGTTTAGACCAAAGTCCAACTAAATACTAAGTTTTGTAAATTTCATTTGTCGGTTCGTTCACAGCGTCCACAAAATTTATGATGCACATTCACACATATAGACATTTTCTAAAATTTGTCGAATCGTATTTAGAACATCTCAGAACGTGTAAATCCATCAAAAACCGAAAGCCGAAAGTTTTCACGAATCCACTACTTTCTTCTTATGTATATAAAAAATAATAATAAACACAAAGAATGTTACTAATATTTTTTGTAATTTTGCTCATAAAGTCTGTAATTCACTAAAATGACGCGACCAAAATGACCTATACAGTTAAATTGCAACAAGTATTTCTTTTCTTTTCTTTCTTTCTACCATTCATTTTTCTTCTAGGCTTCGGAACTTCAAATGGTAAAGCGTGGTTAGAACAAAGGAGATTTAGTCTTTCTGCTGCACGAGGTCTCGGAGTCGGAAGAGGACCATGGGAAACTATAATTATGGTGAACTTCTTTCCTTATGCGTTTTTATTCAACACTAACAGGAGTTGCCCGATTTAAAGGAATTAAAAACAGAATCCCTCTTTTTACTTCCATTACCCTACTATCGTAGGTAATGGAAGTATTGTATTTTGTCCAAAAATTCGATATCGAGATTTCACTTGATTTACACACTTTATTATTTCCTTAATACACATTTTGATATACACTGCATAAAAAAGTAGACGGACACTTACTTGTAATACTTTAAAGCCATTTATTTCTTTAATTAGAGATATGAGGTTCATTTCTCTAATATAATTATATTGAGACATCATATATTATTATCTTTTGGATATAGATTCAATCCTTTTGAATTATGTAGTGGAAAAATTCTGGAAACAAAAATGGTGCATATTTGCACTGTAATTTTTCTTTAAAAAAGTAGACGGATACATCTTGTATCTCTAACATAAAACGTTTTTAGTAAGGGGTTCGTCTCCCATTTGCTTTAATAAGTTCGTATACTTTGTTAGGCATCGAATCAATGAGATTCTGAATCTTTTTTTGACAGAAAATTTCCCAAATGTTTGTAAGAGCTTCTTTGAGCTGATGAATTGATTCATATTGATTCCACCCTCATAAATTTTATGAACAAGTATAGCCCAAATGTTTTCTACAGGATTCATATCCGGACTCTTGGCTGGCCAGGCTAAAACATTGAAATTGTTCTCATGAAACCCTTTTTTAACGTTGTTAGCGGTCGGTGTGTATTGGCACTCCATCTTGTTGGAAAATCCAGTTTTCTCCGCCAAGATCACACGCAAATGGCAAAAGCTCACTGCTTAGTGTTTCAATATAATCTTTGAGAGTCTGCTTCTTACTTAGAAACACTAAATTTATCCTTCCACCATAGCCAACAGCTAGCCACACCATCACGCCACCACCACCAACTTGCCGAGTAGAGTACACTTCGTCTTCTTTCTCCAAACTGTGCCAATAATATTAATATCCATCTGGACCGTCTATATTAAATTTTTTCTCATCTGAAAAAACTACAGATATCCATTCTGTAGTCCAAGACATACGGTTTTGAGCCCACTGTAGGCGTTCTGTCACGTAGTGATCCTTCCAGCATAGATGATGTTTTATTTTCTTATACTGAAAGAGCTCTGAGGTGCTTAATGTAGTTATAAATTGTCTGAGAAGTTACGTTAGTAATTCCTGTGTTTATTTGAACTCTGGGAATTGATGCTCCAGTTTTTTTCAGTTCAGTAAAATTTTTTATTTGGTCTCTAAGCGAAAGTTTCTTTGGCCGTCCACTCTTTTTCTTTACGTCATGGGCTTCAGGAGCACACAGAAAATCGCTGATGCTACTTTTTCTTATTAGAAGTAGCCTACTAATTTCTCTGACTCCTTTATTAACATTTTTCAGCGCTATAATCTGTCCTTTCTGGTAATCAGTTAGAGGAATTCCTCGTGGCATGGCGCATTCATCTCCAAGAAATTTAACTACGTAAAATCATCTTGTCAAACACGTTAGCAATTGGCAAAATGCCAAATGTACATGTACATGCAAAACTGGTATTTCGCAAGAAACAGGTACTTAGATATTTGCAGTTTTTGACCAGTGTCCGTCTACTTAAAAAAAAAAAAAATTGTGCAAATGTATATCTTTTCTGCATTTCCCTACATCAAAATTATAAATAATTGAATATTTTTATTTGTCTGTCAAAAATATGAAGATAGATAAGTATAAACATGTTAAACAATTTTAATTGACATTTCCTATTAAACAAAGACGAGGTTTTAAAAAATCTTAAAGAAATGTCCGTCTACTTTCTTTATGCAGTGTATTTGATAGTTGATAATGTTGATCATGGAAGCAGTAGATGTAGTGGACGTAAAAAGGATAATAGAATAAGTCTTTATAGAAGTTGTCAGATTCCTTTTTGGAAAGTACAAATCTCGGGAGAAATAGAAATAGGTAACCGAGGAGGGTACAATAATACTTTCCTCCTAATTAAAAATTTGAAAATTCGGCTTCGAGGTGCACATGGAGACGTTACAAACTATCTGTGTGCCAAATGCCATGTCTGTAAGTGCGGTAGATTTTTCTGTAGACAGCTGGCAGAGGGAAAGACGGTACCGTTTAGCTTTTACTAATAAGATTTAAAGTAATATGAAATAGTATATTAACAATGTTTGGTATCTGGCAGGAACCAGGAAGAATAGATAAAGATCTTCAGTTCTTTATTTCAGGAAGAAACTCAAAACTTCATTGCAGAACTTCAGAAATTCAATGGCAAACCTGTGGAATTTTCTCACTATCTCAGTTCTTCTGTAGTATCCAATATTGTTTCTTTTTTGCTCGGGCGAAAACTTCACAAGGAGAAGGAATCGGATAAAGTTCAGCTGTCTTTGGATTTCTCAGATGTCTCCCTTGCATACACTGGGCCGGCCCTTCTCACTTCTGTTATTCCATGGCTCAGAAAGTATTTCACGATGTTTAAAATCGCTGGCTATGATAAAGCATCCAAAATCATGAATAGTTTTGCGCAGTTTGTAAAGTAAGTTAAATAATTATCATTATATTTTTAGTGACACAATGTGTTGTTAGTTCTTAAAAAAATATTATTGAACTGTTAAAAAAAGTTATTGAACTGTTAAAAAATGTTATTATTAGTTCTTTAAATACTTAGTTGTATGAATTGTAACTATGTTGTACTTTTCACAAATTGTGTACTTCTTTAGGTTGTAAATAAATACCTAATGGATTTTCTAGTTGACCCTATTACAAACATTACAAGAAACGAATTAACTTTGAGTATATCTTCAATTATTTTGTTTTGTTAAAAGTTCTTTATAATATATCAGCAAATATCATCATCATCATCATCACGTAGCTTGACGGAGTTCCTACGACGGTCGCGACCGTCGCCTACCTCCACATGAGAAGGAGAAGAACCAGAAGCTGAAGTGCATGATCAAAAACTGCGGTTCATTGAACTTGAGGAGTTCAAAGAACTCAGGCGGGATGATTAGGTGATTTACATGACTGTGAGCAGAGGCGAGAGACTTCAAGGAGTTGAAGGAGAAAAATAAAAAGAAGTTGTACTACAGCGTCTAGAATAAACAGTGTGGGAATCGCCTAAAACCGTGATGTTAAAATTATGCTACAAAAATTAAGCTTAACCAGATGTCGCTGTGATCGAAGCTATTGCTCAAATCAAAGACCTGATTGGCTTTTCCCAGTTTCGTCAGTTTAATCATCTAAGCATATAATTAACCAATAGGGAGTCTCGATTTTGTTGTCGTGACCCTAGCTTCGATTACAATGACATCTGGTGACAGGCTTAATTTTTTTAGTACAATTTTATTCGCCGCTTTCCACACTGTTTATTCTAGACGCTGTAGTTGTACAATACGCATTCTGGCAAACCAACAAAAATAAACCTAACACATTTTTTTTTTTTTTTTTTTTATGCTGACAATTAAGCAATTAACTATCATAATTTTTTTTTTTATTTATCTATTTATTTATTTTTATATATATAAGAAAAAGAAAAAAGCCTAACAAGTTTGTTAGGCAGTCAAATTTAAAATCATTTACTAAAATAAAATAAAACAGAAAAAATACTTACAAGCTATATACAATTACATTTACAAAATAAGTTAAAAAACGCCTAAGAGTAAGGTAACTGGTAAGAAGGCTGACCATACATGGCTGGAGATAAAAACTCACAATAAGGGTGCAGACGTCAGGGTGTAGCCAGAGGTAGCTGAATTATTAATTCAAAAAAAGAAATTTTGAGTGAGATTTCTACGTTATGTAACGCCAGAAGGATCTCGTCTTCTACGCTTGGAGACTGGGACGAACCCATCCTCCCTGTATAGAATGGCGAGAGGGCGTTTCTTTCCCTACCAATTCTTGGATCATACCTTCTGATAGCGTTTAACGCAGGATTCTGGACTTTGGGTATAGACCTGTGAAACTTCAACGCAAGTCTCTTAATTTCAGAATAAATAGGCCTAATTTTCAGGTCTTTGTGAATGACATCATTGCGAACGTGGCGAAAAGCCTGAGCATACCTACACAATTGCTTGTTATGGAAAACTTGGAGTCTTTCAAGCTGAGTTTTTGAGGCAGTTCCGAACACCGCGGACCTGTAGGTCAAGATGGATCAGATCATGGACTTGTACAGTAACAAATTATTTTTAACAGACAGGCGGCTATTCTAAGCCAAAAGAGGAAAAAGAGGGGCGGTGGCATTTTGTGCTTGTTTCAGAGTTTCTGAAATGTTCTTTTGCCATAATAATTTGGAATCTAGGTGAATGCCTAGGTATTTATACGATGTTTCCCAGGGAATAGCCTCATTGTTAACCCTTTACGGCGCAAGACAATTTGAAACATTTAAACTACACTGCCACCGGAATTCATGAACTAAATTAAACTAAAAAAAAATTTACATTTTAAGGTATAAAAAACCGGCCTCTTCTGATATGTTATAAACGTGAATTTTTGCTAAAAAATTTCCGGGATGAATTTTTGCAGCTGGATCTTAAATTTTGCGTCCTCGCAGCGAGGACAGCGCGCGTTAAGGGGTTAAGAAGGAAGTTATTGTCGGGGGAATAGGATTTATTGATGAAGAAAATGGCAGCACTTTTAGATCTATTAACTTTAATTTTCCACTTGTTAAGCCAAATAGCATACGAATCGAGGTAATCTTGGAGTTTTTCAAACACAGTGTGTGGTTGTGTGTATCTGTACATAATGGCAGCATCATCAGCAAATAATGCTAAGTTGATGTCGAGCTTGCATGGAATGTCGTTGATGTAGATGTTAAATAGCCGAGGCCCGGCGAGAGAACATTGAGGAACAGAACTGAGAACAGGCTTCGGGCTAGAGATGGAATTTCCCACTTTCACCACGAAGGATCTGTTAGAGATATAGTCTGCAAAGATTTTAGTTAGCTGGTCAGGAACACCTAACTCAGCCATTTTATAGAGAAGGCCGGTGTGCCAGACCTTATCGAAGGCGTTTTGCACGTCGAGGAATATAATTCTTGTCACACTGCTGGTTTGGTATCCATCGTGAATGAATTCAGTCACCCTCCACAACTGCTGTTGTGTTGAATGACGTGTCCTAAACCCGAATTGCTCCGGTATGATCTTGTCATGAGAGTCAAGGAATTCATTCAATCGGTGGATGAGAATATATTCGTAAACCTTCGAGAGACAAGAGAGAAGAGAAATAGGACGATAACTAGAAGAAGAGTGAATAGCTTGCCCGCCCCCCCCTTCGGTAGGGGGATCAGCATATATAGTTACGCTCATCAGTGCCTGACTCTGTCACGCTTTAGGCTTAAGAGATTTGCTTGGACTCTGTCTTTGTGTGAAGGGAAGTTGTCACCTACTATTCATACTTAAGTTATTTTTAAAAAATCTAATTGTCCGATCTATAAGGTGTTTAATCCGAAGGATTCAGAAAATTTGCCCCTTTCATTTGGTACCTTATTTGTAACGAAATTTTGATTAGATTTTTTAAAATTAATGAAAATATGAAAATAACACATTTAAAATAGACATTTAAATCTTTAACTGTTGCCAATATTTTTTTTCAGCATAAAATAAAATATGTTTTCACGTGGAAAAAAAATATATATAAAGTATTAAATTTGCTGATGTATATGAAAAAATAACGTCTACAAAATAATTTTAAATTTTGAAGTTAACGAAGAGATAAATGAAGTGCAAAAATTTCGCATGGGCTTGCTAGCAAATGAATTATTTGAAGTGAGAAATAAATAAAATGAAATGATCATTTTTCAACGGGCGCTGTAGTCGCCCTACAACTAACTAGTATAGTATATTGCTGCAATTGAAGCGGCAGCGCACGCTTGAGTTGCAGCTTTGGTTGCAGTAGTGCATTCCCGCTTTCATTACAGCAATCGTGCTTACATTGTTCGCTTGACGAAGGATGTGTTTTTACGACCCGAAACCATTATTGCAAGTTTATTGTATTTTATGTTGTTTATTCAAAGTTTTATGCATATTACTTTAAAACACCAGTTTTGTGGTGCTTTCTTATTATTGTCATCTGCATAAGCCTAACTTTTAAAAGTTTATTTGCAAGTGTGTAGCTTTATCGTCTATTCAGTTAAGTGTGTAAAAGTAAATTGCAAGAATGCACCCTTTTATCAGTTTTAAGCGAATATTTATGCTTAGTACGACATCGCATAAAATCCCAAATATAATTTTCATACACATTTTGTATTTTGATTATATACAACTGAACAATTGGGTGGATTAAACTCTATCAGTTATAACAATCACAAAATGAGAGTCAGCGTTATAAAAAAAATTAGAACAATTAAATATGCAGATTTTTCTTTTTCACTCCAAATCTATAACTGATAAAAGATTTAAAGGATTGGAAGCGTGTAGGCAGTTATTTCTCCAAGTGAAAAACTTACATTAATCATTTAATTGATTAACTAGAAATTTGAGGTATGTCTACCCAATAATCTTTTTAATGATTTTACGGATGATCGTATTACTTATTATATTGAAGAAAGGAAAAAGTAACAGATGATACCAAAAGCGTTCAATATCGCCCATTGCGTTGTGGGAAACATTTAATGCCACTGAAGTGTGTAGTAAGCATTACAGGGCAAGGCCCTGATTACAAAATAGGCAGGAGAAGCACGTGCTTCCCTTCGAAAATTTTGAAAAAGCCCCAAATTAAGCAAAATAGTATCCCCGCGTTGTAGAACCTGTTATATGAAATCACTGTTTGACTATAAATGTCCTAATAGACATGATTACACAACTAGATTATAGGACATCGGTTTACTAAACATGTATGCATTTACATTTCAATGGGATAATTTTATTATTTCATATATCGTAGAGAATATAGACTTTGACGAGTTCTCATTTTGGTGCTAAGACAAAGCGAATTTATTTTTGTTCATTTTCCTCAATTCCAGCTATCTAAAATTTTTTTGAAGTGCTTGTGTGTTTCTTTGGATCAAGTACAGGCCTCGCAGCGTTCCTAAAATTTTACGCGTATTTTATTATACTGTCACCACTGTTGTTAGTAAGAATTTTTTTTTTTTTAATATTTCAACGCAAAAACATTTTTAAACGTTACGTAAAAAAAGTACTGATTTAATGGAGTGGTGACAATATTACAAATTGAGTGTAATATTTTAGGAACTCTGCGAGGCCTGCGAGTGGTTAATGGGGGTGAGAGATGAAATGTGTTCGTGCCCCCCTTCAGATGAAAGATTAATTGGGTCCTTAAGGCGCCGGAAAGACACATTTAAGTTGTCCTATTCGTAAAAAAGGGACCGGTGCATCACAGTTCAGCAGACGAAAAAAAGAATTTGTTGATGTCACAACATAGCGTATCTCTGACAGACATTTGAGAGAAGGAGTAATTGACGTACAGCAGATCTGTTGTATTCCATGGTCCAGACCTAGACGATATCGTGCCGTTCCCATGCAATGGTGTATTGATCATTACAATTTCTCTGAAGAAGACTAAGCTGGAATATTATACTATTTTCAGATGACAGTACGTTAAGTCTTCATCAGACTGTAACTGCCGACTTATCTAGTATGGTAGTGATACTATTTATCGCCCAAAAAATAAATGTGAATATGATCAATATCCCATATTCTGTATCATGGTATAGGCTGGTATCATGATAACCGGACGAACGTTTCTATATGTCACGTGGTTGCAACTGTGGTCGATCAACGATACATTAGTGAAGTTCTGCTACATAATGTAGATGTCTTCCCTGTTCTATCGATGATAAATTTGGTTTCATAAACAACAAAGTGTCTTGTCAATGGGTTTTGTGCTTTAAGTTGCTCTACAGTAGTACGTCGATTTCATTGATCACAACGCCCCTTTTTTGTTTCTCTTATCCTCATTTATATGATAACAGAGCACTACAATTTCCCCTTCTTTTTACGACAACAGGCCGCAAAAAGTTTCCCAAATCATAAAGTTTGCAGTTTCTCGAATGTTGTCACCAATGTCGTCTAGAAAATTTAAACATTTGTTTACCTTTGACAAACCGCAGAAGTTCTGAGTAGCAACAAAAAATGAAATGTTTTTCGAATGCACCATTCTACACATAAATCAAACCATTTAATTCTACGTGACTACTGATATCGGTTAATTTGTACTGACTTAAAAAAAATGGAAAGTTATTGCTACATTAATTTAACTTGATTGTTTGCTTTGTGAATATTTGATGGTGGAAGTAATTAATTTATGGTTTTTAAAGCTAAAAAAAGTACTTTCTGTATTTTTTGCTACTTACATATTTTCCTTATTATTCGATTTATGTCTTTTTCTATCTTTACGGAACTTTTAAATAATGATTTTTGGCTAATCTTTCATTAAAATTTCTCTTTCAGAGATGAAATAGTCCGACATAAAACATCACCAGACCTTAGAGATGTAAATGACTTTATAAACAGTTATCTAGGAAAATTGTCGGAATTATCATCTGACTCAAATGAATCACAGCATTATTTCTCAGGTATAGTTCCATATTTCAATGTAAATGTATTCTACTTTTACACAAACGTATTTTATTATTTACTAGATTCGATTTTGTATCTTTAAAAAAAAACATGTTATACCGTACATTCCATAAATTTCTAAATAGTTTTGAAAATTGTAAAAATTGAAACATATTGTATTGGAAAAAAATTCTCTTTGAGAAAAATTTTATTTTTAGAAGAAAAAATAGCTTCAGGTTCCGTCAATGGATTTGATTTTTTGGATATACTTATAATACATGCCCTGTTTCTCAGTCCGGGTCTGTTTGACCCCCCACAGCCATTTATATCCATTAGAATTGTGATTTCGCTGTTCCCTATTTGTCTGATTGTTGGAAATTTTACATTCAGTTCACATTTCTTAATTTTTTCTACTGTTTACACAGCTAACATTCCTAAATTCCTATTGGCCACACTCTCCACCTTTCCCGTAATCCTATTGGTTGAACTGAATTCGGTCCCTCTCCTATATATACGAGCACTTCTCCAGATTCAGAATTCTTTTTGCACTGAAGACGGTACGTTTAAGGCTACCGAAATAGCTGTATGCATCTCAAATATTTTTCTTTGTCGTTTCTGACGTAGTAGTTTATTCGGGTTTTTATAATCATCACGGTTGTTTAAAACTAGTAGCAGACAAACTGGAAGTTCTCGCAACCAGCGCGACGTAATCAATTTTATTATTATTATTAGTAGTAGTAGTAGTAGAAAACAAGGTAAATAATAATGCCTCCGAATTGAGCTTTACATCGCGGAAGACTGTTCAATTGCATCCAGTCAATACTTATTATAATATCTATAGGATGGTGTGGTTTGGATGTAATCAGCCGATCTTCCGTGACGTAAAGTTCAGTTCGGAGGCATTATTATAGGAGGTTTTGGATTCACCCATAGTGGTGGGCCGTCTTCTTTATGATCTTCTTATCTATTCTCCGTAGGATGTGTATCTTAAAAAAGAAAATGTAATTGAAATGACACTTAAGCTTGTGTTCTAGTATCGCAAAAACGATCTTTTATATTGTCAGTACTTAATTACTGTAGACGGCAAAACATATTTCCTTCTTAAAATGATGCTTTTCGTGATTGGTAGCCACTATAATTCTGAAGAAAAAGAAAAAAGAAAAAAAAGATATTGTGTTTTCTTTCTTTTCAGTCTTCTCTTTCTTCTTTTTGCTTTCTTTTTTGTCACAACTTGCCCTATGTTCATTTATTATTTTCGTTTATTCTATTTATTATTTTCATTATAAATTTTAATTTCAAAAATTACTAATAAAATGCTTTTTCAGAAAAGATGCTCGAGGGAAATTTAACTGTTCTGTTTCTTGGAGGAAGTGACACAATAATCAGTTCACTGGGATGGATTTTTCGCTTAATGGCAAAGCACCAGGATATACAGCAAAAAGTCTACAACGAACTCATGACAGTTCTTGGAAAAGATGAAGTTGCCCGATACGAAGAAAGACATAAGATACCTTACACATTTGCGGTCATCATGGAATCACAGAGATTTTCAAGCATTGTCCCATTAAGCACAACAAGACGGTGAGTGCACAAAGAAAAATATACTGGAGTGCCTTTAAAAGTCAAAATAAAGACATGCGTGCTGAATGGGTATTTAAATTTGACTTCTGTCGTAGTATAGTGACTTGCCCACACTACAGCGCAGACTACTTTACAGATTAATTAAATACACTCCCGTATCCGCGTTTGTAATGATCGATAGATGGCGCTTTTTCAGCTTTTGTTGTTAGTAAATATAATAGCCACGTGTATTTATTATTGTTCTTTTTGTTATTCTACTTAATATTCGTACTATAATTTCTCCGCCATTACATAATGAAAAATTGTTTTCTTTTGGAAAAAAATATTTGAGTTTATTCAAAGTTCGATCGGAAGTAGATTTTTAATTGAAGTTGAACAATATTAGTTTCAAATCATCTGATTAATTCTTTACTTCCATTAGCCGAAGCAACTGAAATTTTAAATTTGTCATTTGGAAATAAATGGAAGCTTAATTCTGGATTTCTTGATAATTTGGAGTTATACTGTAGCACACAACAGTATGTATTACCTTTTTTACCGGATTTATTCATTTTTATTCAATAAATATATGTGAAACTAAACATCGGCAAGCAATAGCAGCTTGATGAAAGCCGAATTAAAGCATGTTAATTGTAATTTCACCTTAGCCCACCAGAGGGCGAGCATTTCATTACAATCGCGGATACTCACTGCTAAACAAAATAAATGCGACTACTGTGACTTCGAGGGCAAGGGTTGTAAGTTTCTCGAGCTCTCCAGCTTATACAATCACTCATCTTATTATTATAGTATCTGCGTTTTTTTTTGGCATCTTTGTTTTAGTTTAGAAAATTTATTGTCAAAAGTAATTTATTTTAAAAAACAAGTACTAATTACTAAGCAAATAATATATAAAAATCCCTTTTCGGCAAGCTTAAAGGCAAAGGTAGATTCCTTTACGTTAATGTTACAATTGCAAAGAAATTTTACATATGCATTAATACCTAGCCAATGGCTTTGTTCCCACACATTGCATTATTTACGTCGCTATTCTGTTTTCAAGAAATTTAATTTTCAACTACAAAAGGGTTTTATTCATTCTACTTAAAATTTTAGGCTAAATTTATTGGTTTCTAAATGTTTCAATTTTTTTAAAATTCAAGCTCATAATCATTCAACAAATAAAAGCCTAGAAGATATACAATCCCAGCAATGGTGAATCCCAGATGGGGCTATTGGGCTACACCCCCCTCCCCACCCAAGCTTAATCAAAATTATAATTTTTATTTAAAATCCATATAACTGTTGTTCAATATCTTTCTTTTAAAAGAAAAGTAATAGAAACGTGAAAATGCATTTGTGATCTTACTAGTTCTGGTAAGCCTGGCGTTGCTATGGTCAAGTCAAATACAGATAAGTGGTAGCGGTTTTTGGATAGTTATTTTATTGTAATTTTTGTTGAATTATTGAAAGTTTTGTATTGTGTTTTTGTGATTCTTATTGTCAGATAAGTAAAAATTGTAAAGTGAAACTGTTTTGGTTCACATAAGCTGGAACATTAACATTTGTTAACATTTGACCATTTGGCACCGCTGAATTTCAATGTTAATTGTTATGAATTTAGTAAATTGTATAATTTGGCGAGGTTTTGGTGACAAAACTTGAGACTTAGCAACGAAATTTGTGATTTGGCGGCAAAAGTTGATAGTTGACGACGAAATTTTTGACTTGGCGACAAAATTTTGCGAGTTTGGCGATGGAGAAAGGCAGCTTTGGCGTCATTATATTTTCTTTCCACGCGAAAACCTAATATCTCTTCACAGACCAATATCTTGTTTCGACAAGATAAAAGTCAAAGGAAGCTGTAAAGTATTACTCTCAATCGTAAATTTTAAATTCTTGCCTAAACTGACATTCTAAACTATTCACCACAAACGATATTTGTATTAAGATTGATGTATTATTTTAATTTTATATTTTTAAATGATTAATCAAAGCATTTAACAAGGTTTTTAATTAACACACTTTTATTAACTTGATATGATGCAACTATTAATGTATGTAACGGAATTTTGCAATTTAATTTTCGGCAACTTCTTGTTGTCCAAAGGACCAGAAATTTTGCACACGACTTCATAATCAATGACAATACTAGATACAAGTGTTTCCAGGCACTTTTCCCATCAGGGGCAGGTTCCAAGGGCAAAAAAAAAAATCTATACTTATACAAAACTATCGTATGTGACACAGGATTTGGATGTATTTGTATAATGTCGAGTGGCAACAATTAATTTTTTTAATAAAGATTTAAAAGTATGTAATAGTTTTCTAAAACCTTTATTAGTTCATTTTTCAGTATAAGAGTTTTTTTTATTATTTTTTTTAAATGGTATAATTTTATTTATCAAAATAAGGGAATTCGAGTAATGAAATACTTTAATTTAAATTTAAATTTTCATGAAAATAAACTTCAACGGAAAATTCATTAAAATCGTCCCTAGTTCATTTGTTAAAGGGATACCTAAATGTCCACAAATTTATTACCTTTTCTACCATGCCAGTTTAATTCGTTTAGCATCGATTTACAAGATTTTTTTTTTTTAACGATGACATTTATCTTTTACATTATATCATCTATCTAAATCTGCTTAGCCCTAAGATATGTTGATTTTATTTACTTATTTTTTTATTAACTTTTATTTTATTTGTTTAAAATCACGGATAAAATTTTATTTCATTTTTCTCAGTATATTGTTGTAATTGTGACGTCATATTTTCTGTTAAATTAAACTTTTTTTAAAAAAATCAGATTATTATATTGTTTAAAAACATGATTAAAATTTTATTATATTTTCAGTGATCTTTTTTATTATCATTTGCACGTGACATAAGCATCAGATTATAAATTTTTGCAATGAAAACTATAGAAAATGTCGGCTTCATCACAAGAAAAATCACTTTTTAACTTGTAACTTTTAAGCAATTGAAGTTATCGAAAAAGTTTAAATACAAAGTTGTTCTTTAGGGTAAGGCGGTAATTCGCCTAATTTGAAGTATTTTCCTATTTTCAATATTAAAGAAACTATGGGCAAATGAAAATTTCCACCCCCCACCATTGTCCACCCCCTTTGAACTGGATACCCCATCTACGAACTCGACCGAGATTTTTACTGTCCTGACAACATACCCCGAGCAGGTGAAATTTAAATAAAAATTACTCCAGTTATCGTGTTCACATTTTAACATGGGAAAAAGCGTTATACATATATATATATACCTATATATATATATATATATATATAAACTTTTGAACGGAGGGTGGTTTTGGGTTCTAGGGGTCATGATCGGTGAAGATATGAAGAAATTTTCCAGAAGTCGTGTCATGAGAACCATTGCAATAGGTAGATCTCCTATAAGGAATCTACCTAAAAATATATATGAACAACAAATTTTTTTTCCCTTTTAGAGCATTTTGTATTATTTATACCAAGCAATGCTAAATTTTCAACGACTTCATACTGCTCTTTCAGAGTTACAGTTTTTAATTAGAAGGTTTTTAATTGAAATTGACTTTGTCATCGTGTCTTCGTGTCACGCTAGTAAACAAGGCGCCTTCATTTTAAAGTAAATATAATTTCTCTCGCTTGTCACTCTGTGGCTCAGTTGGTAAGGGCGTCACGTTAATAGCGTAGTGGTCGTGAGTTCGATCCCCGGAGAGTCCAGCGTGTAAATTTTTGCAGATAATTAAAAGAAAAGGTGTCAACTGATACGGGAAAATTTTACGTTGCTTACACTAAGGATTTTTTGAGGAGTTTTTTTTAAAGCATGTTGTTTTTCTTTTTTTAGATATTGGACAACACAAAACATTTTAGATATTAAAAAAACACAAAATAAAATGTTTTAAGTAAAAATTACATAAAAAAATATTTTTAGAAGCTTTATATATATGTATATATATATTATATATTACTATTATATGAAATTGTATTTGTCTTCGACTTTTTGTCATGTTAAAAAAACAAGACGCTTCCATTATATATATATATATATATATAATAAATAATTTAATTCCTTTACAATACTCAGCAAATAAGAGAAAGATGAAAATACCAACAATGATATTAATATTTAGAAGGATTACTTATAAAGTTATTGTCACAAATACCATTTAAGTAAAATTCACCGATTAGTAAAATCATGTTAAAATACTTACACAGAAGAGAAATGACGTAGATATCACTAATGCCTAAAACAATGAGATAGTTTGTTTAATCCATTTATCGAGTAAATTCAGCAACACAAGATAAGAATTGCAAGAAATAAACCAAAATACTATTGAAATAAAAAGGAATGCATGAAGGAAAAATAGAGTTAAAAATGTTGAAACCCAGTACAGTTCTCATCAGGAAACTAGCTGTACTGTCAACATGAGATGCAAGATTTCGAATATTGTATAGCTAGTTCAGCAAATATACAATACTAGTTCCAATCTTGCATAAAAAAAAAATAGAAAGATAAAAGGAAAATGGCTGATAAAACAACTTAACCAAAATGAAAAATGATATTCGTGAAAGACAAGGGCCACATGCAATTCAAATCCAAATCGAATAAAAGTCCAGGCGGTTGCCAAACGAACTAACTGAAAAGAAATGTTTAAAAGTAGAGAATCGATTAATCGAAATAATTTCTGAAATGAAATAAATGTAAGCATGAAGTGATATTTATTGTGCTTAATATTTAAAAGCTGAAATCACAAATAAAGAATTTTCTAGAGGGAAATTTAAGTATAATGCAGAACAATACGATTGTCACTGTATGGCATACGTTCGTTGTCACTGTATGGCATATATATATATATATATATATATATATGTATGTATATATATGTAAAAAAAAAAAAAAAAAAATGTCAGCAACTCATTGTACCTCTTAATCAATCATCTGGTTACAGCTTCATGTTGATAACGCGAGAGTCGTGTGTTCAATCCTTGCCGGGCCGAGGTGTTATTTTTTGCAAATAATTAATAGAAAAAGTGTTGATCGATAAAAGAAAATATTTCATTGTGTAACAGTATCCTAATAATTTTTCAAGAGTTTTCTTAAACGACTTTTTATCTAGTTACAAAAGGCACAAAATAAAAATGTAAGTAAAAATAAATAAAGAAATTTTTAGAAACTTTTTATTGAAATAGGAATTTCTCATCGTGTCTTCGTGACACGCCAAAAAACAAGGTCCCTCCACTTTAAGGTAAATATAAGCAACGCAATGCATTCCTCGTTAGCTCCGTTGGTTAGAGCATAGGCTCCTAAACTAGATGCCTGTCGTGTTGCTCGGAAACTTGGCAACATTTGAAGCGGTAGACAGCCCCACCTGGCACAGATTGCGTGACTTTTTTATTCAACTTTCACCAATAGTTTAAATAAGTGATATATGATATATATAATCGACGTTTCTTCGATTCTAATCGCCTTTTATACATATCATATTCCACTTTTAAAAAATTTTGGCGACTGTTAAATAAAAAAATCGCGCAATCTGTACCAAGTGGCGCTGTCTACCGCTTGACTGTTGCCAAATTTCAAGTTTATATTGCATCCAAATGTAAGTCAATATTATGTGAAAGTTTATGCCTATACAGGTGTGGCAGCGTTGTTGATTGGAGGTCGAACACTTCATTCTGTCTTCAAATTTGCTGTTCAAAAAGGCAGAGTTATACCAGCATACAAACAACTGACAGCATTTGGTTAGAAATGATGCGAAAATATTGGAGGCATACACGGTTCGTTATCATTGACCAGATATCGATGGTTCCATATAGAATGCTATACCATTTACACTGTCGCTTGCAAGAGCTTAAATGTAATTATAACGATCTCTTTGGGGGTACCAACGTTTTACTTTTCGGAGATCTTATGCAACTTCCTCCTGTTTTGGGCTCTCCAGTATTCATTCAACCCGAGGAAATCGAAGGGTTGTTACATTTGTTCCATCAATTCAGTTTTTGTGAGCTGAAAGAAATAGTCTGACAGAGGTGATAATACTTTCGTTGATTTACTTACAGTCGGCTTCAAAGTTATTCGAGCTCTAGCAATAATCCTTGCCAAAAAAAAGTACACTTAATACAGCTTTGTTAAATAAATCCTTGTCGAGTCATGTTCTTAATCAGTCTAAGAACATGATTCGACAAGGATTTACTTAGCAAAACAGTCTTAAGTGTACTTTTTAAATATAGGAATTATTGGCTAGTGCTCGAATAATTTTGCAGCCGACTGTAATAACCTACGTGAAGGAAACTTCACCACTGAACAATATGAGCTCCTCGTAAGTAAAGCTGAAAATAGAGAAATTTGCGTATGGAGAATCCATTCGAATTGTGTCAACTGTCAAAATGGTAGAAGACCATAATCAGCTAGTCATGAGAAATATGAGCCCTACTATTGAAATATTCGAAATTGTTGCACAAGATCGACTTGTAGAACAGTACATGCGTGCAATCAATGTCCCATTGGAAAGGATCATTCCAGCTAATATTAATAAAATTTCTGGTGTTCCTCGCACATTGGTACTGTATCGAGGTTTAAAGGTGATGTTACGATACAATGTTGATATAACCAAAGGCTTAGTAAATGGTACAATGGGATCGATTGTTGATATTAAATTCCCAGGATGGCGAAGACAACAGCTCAGTGAACATGACATTCCTAAAGTGGTCATAAAAATATAAAATTCCCAGCAGGTGGAAGAAATTGAACCAATTACTGTCAATTTTGATACGAATTTTGGATACGGAACTGTTGAGCGAAGAATGCTGCCAATGGCCCCATGTTATACTGTCACTGTTCATAAATTGCAGGGAAATACCATCACTAAAGCAGCAGTGAATTTGGAAGCAAATACTTTACTCCTGGACAGAAATTTGTTGCATTGAGTCGTTGTAAGTCATTCGCTGGTATCGAGATTGATGAAAGTACACCTAACGGCTTGATTGAGGGAGAGATTTGCAAGGAAGATGCTTTAGAAGAAATGATCCGTCTACGTAACTTACCACCTTATGATGGAGGGAACTGATTTTTCTTGAATTTAAACTGATTTATGGCTTTTTAAAACTGATTTTGAAACTTATGTGACACATTTGTGACTAACGCACATCATGTGACCTCATTTTCGTACAAATTATATTAAATATTAGTTTGTAGTTTCATTTGTGCTTCGTACACATCATGCACTCTCATTTTCAAATAAATTAGATTAAATATTAGTTTGTAGTTTGATTAGTATAATATTAATATAATAATAACAGTAATAACAACATATAATCAAATGTGCCTTAATTAAATTAGTGTTAAGCAATAACATGATCTCAAATAATGATTTTAAGCAGTAAATAAGTTTAGTAAAAATATTTAATTATTACAAAAAATCATAAAATAAATAAATTAATAAATAAACGTGTTTTATTTGTAACTAAAAAGCAAAAAATAAAAGTTTAGGTAAAAAAAACATTTTTTAAAAATAGAAGCTTTTTTGAAGAGCTTTTGTGAAGCTCTAAAAAGCATAAAATAAAAATTTATTCTGGCAGAGACATGCGCTATAAATAAATGAAAATTTCAACACTAAGAAAATTCTAGAGAAAAATATAGATATTTCATTTTTGCAACAGTTGAAAATTTTTAAATTTTAAAAATATTTTAAAAAGCTTTCGAGACGTTATGAATTTTTGGCTTATCAAATACTTATATAAGAACTAATGACTAAGAATATTGGTCTCGAAAGTTTTTTAAAATATTTTTAAAATTTAAAAATTTTCAACTGTTGCAAAAATGAAATATCTATATTTTTCTCTAGAATTTTCTTAGTGTTGAAATTTTCATTTATTTATAGCGCATGTCTCTGCCAGAATAAATTTTTATTTTATGCTTTTTAGAGCTTCACAAAAGCTCTTCAAAAAAGCTTCTATTTTTAAAAAATGTTTTTTTTACCTAAACTTTTTTTTTATTTGCATTTGAATATGAAAACTTTACGTACTAAACTGCTACTATTTACTCTCGAAACAGGAAAACACTTTTTGATCAGAGATGCGATTGATGTAGAAATAATACATGTGGAAATTCTAAGTTCTACTCCGTTGACCCTAATAGTGGTACTACACACAGAAAAATAAATTGGTCACAGTGACCTGCCAAAATGCTCAGCTGACAATACAGAATTGACTAACCAAAATAACTGACTAGCCAAAAAGTGTACTTGCTGAACTAGTCTCCAAAACTGAAAAGTGTACTTGCTGAACTAGTCACCGAAACTGAAAAGTGTACTTGCTGAACTAGTCTTCAAAACTAAAAAGTGTACTTGCTGAACTAGTCACCAAAACTGAAAAGTGTACTTGCTGAACTAGTCTCCAAAACTTAAAAGTGTACTTGCTAAACTAGTCACCAAAACACTACTCCAGACTAGGAAGGTTAATATTATTGGACAAAGAAGGCTAGTCGATAATCATAATTATCTGACCAGGAAGGTTAGTCAACAACCGCAGTTGCCAGACAAGGCAAGTTAGTCAGAATCTGCACTTGATTAAGACGGTTAGTCAGCAGCCAACAGTTATTTTACGAAGCAAACTAGTCAATTTTCAATGAATATCTGAAGAGGCAGGATAGTCAAGACTATTTACCTGACTAATCTGTCTGGTAATATTTGAAAAGGAAAACTAGTCTCTATTTGACTAAGCTGCCTCATAATATTTGTGGAGGAATTTTAGCCCGAAAAAAAAAAATATATATTTGACTAGCCTGTCTCATAATATTTGAGAGAGATTAATCAAAAAAATTTAATAGATTAAAATCCCTCATATTTTATAAGGCAGTGGCCTCATACTTGTTTGCAGGGGCTTTTGAAAAAGCATTGTTGTTAGTCTTATCCTCTTTACTTTTGTAATTGTTTAATCCCCCCTACCCTTTTAAATGTTCAACCTTGAAAAAATATTTAAAAACTTTTCTGAAAAATATTACTTGTCCATCAACTGGAATAAAATACTCATAGCTGCCAACTTTTTCAATTTATTCCGAAATGTTGTTAACATTCGCCCTTTTCTTCATACCATATTCTTAATAGAATAATTTTCTTTAGCATGTAATTTCAATTAAATATGAAGATAATTACTCCTCAAAGAATATGGTTTGAAGATAGGGCGATATACTAACAACATTCCGGAATCAATTAAAAAAGTTAGCAGCTATGAATACTGGAAATTTAACAAACTACTGAAACAAAGAATTTGCTAGTTTAATCATTCTTCCCTACCTTTATTCATCATTAACGCACGCATTTATCCAACACTTTTTTATCAAGGCATTCCAAGAGGATTGTGGCGCCACATGATTTAGTCCACTTTTTATGCACATCCTCATATATGGATTTAGGAATATATATATTTTTTTTCTCATCGGTGCTTTCATTTTATACGCTGTGGTTACAAAAATAAATGTAAACTTTTTTTTTTTTTAAGTTCCTTTTTTTTAATATTTAAGCCACCTGAATATATGTATATATTTTTTTAAATAATGGATTTTTTCCACCTGATTAAAATTACAGATAAGTACGACGATACAATGTGCTTTAACAATTGATACAGGCAATATAAACAATATGCACGGTATAGACGATACAATATACTAACTATAAATAACATCGAACTCAAATTTCAGGTTATTTAAAGTTTTAAAATCATAAATATTAATGATATACCTTTTTTTTCAAGGTGAGGGTGGACATAAAATTTGCATTAAAAACACTTTAACATATATAATAAGAATTTTTATTTCTAATCATCTCTGTAAATTTTATGCCCAGAGAAATTTTAATATATAACAATAATTTATAAGTATTTGATCATCCAAAATAACTCTCACTTACCTGATAACATTACTTTCAACATTCTTTAAATGAAAAATTTAAGTGGCTTATTTAAATAAGATTTCTCCTTCATTAAAACTATGTAATTGAAATAATTCATAAAAGACAAAAATCAAGATAAAAATAATTTTATTAAAATTATAAATGTTTCATATACAGGAAGAAGATTGCTCCATAATTTACATAAAAATTAATCATAATAATAATAGAAAATCACAAATATAATTAGGTAATAAAACGTAATTTGTGTGTGCCTAAAGATGACAAGCCGCTGAAAATTGTAGGAATAGCACCATCTTTAACAATTGGTTTATTTCTTGGGACTTAATATAACTTTCCTTCTTTTTCATCAAAATAAGTTATTGTTTGTATAATTCCATCAGGTTTAAAATAGAGCTCACAAACCTTAAAAAAAAAAAAGAAAAAAAAAGACATCAGGACATTACTAAGAAATACGTTATATGAGGTGTAAATTTCACCTCATTGCATAGGTTGCATTCAATTAAGAAGTTGCATCTATCATAGATGGCTTCATTGGAAATCAAATAAATCAATGAGGAGACGAAATATTCTATCAAAACCTTTCTTAATCTATGCATAAATTATTATATATATATATATATATATATATATATATATATATATATATACATATATGTGTGTGTGTGTGTGTGTGCGAAAACAGGGCAGTTTGGAATCGCCTAGCAGAGGCCTTCATCCTGCAGTGGGTTGATAGAGGCTAAAATTGGTAATGATGATATATATATATATTGTCATATAACACCATACCTTATAATTCGTATGATTACATTAGAAAAGCAAGCACGGAATTTTTTTAAAAATCGATCTGGTTTTATTGATTTTTTTTATTGAATTATTATTATTTTTAATGAATATATCCCTGCTGTTAAGCATATTTGAAAGTTGACAACCATATTATAAATGCTATCGCTACATAGCAGCGCCACCTTTCGAGCGATTGACACCAAAAGTTGATAGGCACTAATTTAGGTCAAGGTGCATCTACATATAAATTTATATGTAATTCTGAACAGTAGTTCCGTAGATACAGTTGCCACAAAATTTTTGTCACACATACATATACACACAGACGGACAGACAAGACATTTTCTAAAAATGGTCAAATCGTGGTCTAACCTCTCAAAACATTTAAATCCGTCGAAAATTTTTAGAAATCCAATACTTTCTTCCATTGAACATACAAGAAAAAAAAAAAAAAAAAGATGTAATTACTAATTGTATTGCGTTAAAAATCTGAAAAAAAAAAAAAAAAAAAAAAAAAAAAAAAGACCAATAATAATGATTAAACACTTATGTGAGTTGTGAACTTCAAGATTGCAAAAATGTGCTTCAAGGTCAGTGATAGTAGTTCATTGTTTAATGCTTATATTCTGAAAAAAAAGAGTATCTTTATTTATTGCACTTGTTCGACGGGAATGTTTATTTACTATGATAATTTGGGTTGTACGAATATATATGATTCGCAATTAAACATTTGCTTTGCTTTTATTTGTTCTAGAGAAGACGATATAGAATATTATTATTATCTGCCTTGATGGAATCAGTTTCCTAAATGTGTTTATTTTATATTGTTTTTTACTTTCTTCTGTGTTCAATAGAATAACGTATTTCAATCGTAAAAATTTTCAACTTCCGCTTTTCAATGGATTTACACGTTTTGAGTGCTCCAGAACACGATTTGACCATTCTTAGAAAAATATGTGTCTGTGTCTGTGTGTGTGAGACAAAAATTTTGTGGCAACGTATCTCAGGAACTACTGCAGATAACTGCATATAAATTTATATGCAGACGTACCTTGGCTTAAGTTAGTGCCTATCAACTTTTGGTGTTTTTTGCTCAACAAGTGGCGCTGCTAGACCGCGATTTTCGCAATTTCAGGAAAGGCTATATCTCAGAAACTACTAAACGAATTTGCATAAATTTATATGCAGATAAACTTTGACGTAAGTTAGTGCCCACCAATATTTTTTGTCAACTTCTCAACAGTTGGTGCAGCTATACATCGACTTTCGCGTTTTCAGGGAAGGCTGTATCTAAGGTTCTGTTGTGTATAATCAAACAAAACTTGACACGTATCAACGTAGCCATGATATGACATTACGCAGATTCAATTTGGATGCATATCAGCCAATAAGTGGCGCTGGTATACTGCAATTTTCTCTGAGAACAGGATATGGCTATATCTCAACTTCTGTGTCATATAACTGTACAAAACCTGATATATGAGGTAACCATTATGAAGAAACATTTTTTAAGACTTTATTTATAGAGAATTAAACTGTCTTTCTTTTCTTATTATTAGTGTTAGTTTTTTCTAAAATGAAATTATCTGCATTCATTATGGTAGATAATTTTAATAAATAATAGTTTTAAGAAAATATTTTTACTGGGCGAATGAATTTTCCTATAGGAAAATATAGAAGAAAGTTTTGCGGTGGTCACAACATAATAGCTTTAAATGAAATCACGACAAGTATTTCTTCTGTATTTGGTTTGAAAATTTCGTTCACATAAAAGCGAGGATTGAATTTTATTAAAAATAAAGGTATTTAAAAAAACAAAAAACAAAAAAAGTATGTTGTGGCCACCACAAGACTTTCTTTTTATATTTTCTAATACAAATTCGCTCAGTACAAATAATTTATTAAAGCTCTTATTTATTTAAATTACCTACCATACTGAATGCAGACGATTTTCATCTTAGAGAAAAATTGCATTGAAAGTACAAAGAAAGACAGCTTTATTCTCTATAAATAATACATTAAAAAATGCGTTTTCATAATGGTTATCTCCCATATCAAATTTTGTACTATACACCATAGAAGTTGAAATATAGCTTTGCCGTTCTCGGGGAAAATTGCAGTACAGCAGCGCCACCTATTGGCCGATATGCATCCAAATTGAATTAGCATAATGTCTGATAATGGTCTTTTCACGTATCATTTATTATTATTATTGTACGCAATAGAACTTGAGATATCTCTTTTCCTTAAATTATGGAAATCGCTATATAGCACCGTCACCTATTGAATTATTGATACCAAAAGTGGATGGACAGTAATTTATCTCGAGGTAGATCCACCTATAAATTTATGTGTAGTAGTTCCTGAGATATAGCCTTCCCTTGAATTGTGAAAATTACTGCATAGCAGCGCCATCTTTTGAGAAATTGACATAAAAAGCTGATAAGGACTAGGTTATGTCAAGTTGCATCTACATATAAATTTATATGCAATTCTCTGCAGTAGTTCATGAGACATAGCATTCCCTTAAATTGTTGAAATCGCTAGAGACCCTGTATAACATAGTTTCCTAATATATGGTCTCTAGAAATCGCTATATAACAGTACCATTTCTTGATGGATGGGCACCAAAAGTTGATAGGCACTAATTTATGTCAAGGTGCATTTACATATAAATTTATATGCAATTACGTGCAGTAGTTCCAGAGTTGCGGTCGCCACAAAATTTTTGTCTCTCTCTCACACACAGAGGCATATCTAATATTTTCTAAAAATAGTCAAATCGTGTTTTGGAACTTTCAATATGTGCAAATTCATCGAAAAACGGAAGTCGAAAATTTTTATGAATCTAGTACTTTCTTCTATTAAATATAGAATAAAGTAAAAAAAAAAAAAAAAAAAAAAAAATGTAAATTGCAAAATCTTTTCAATTTCCAGGATGTAAATACGAGGTTATACTGTATTTATTTAATTTATATATTAATAACAGTCAAAAAAGATTTATAATACTTTTCTAATTTTCATACAATTTCTACAAAAGATACATATTAGTTTCGTTGAAGAAAAGAAAACAGATCCATACAAATACGGATCTATTTTTCTGGATACGAATAGGGAGCTCCGATACATGTCTAGCATGTGTATAATGTTTAAATTAGTTACAGAGTTATAAATATGCCTATAAATTTAGATTTATAATTGTAAAAAATATTTTGAAAGGTGAGCAGTACGATAGCTGTGAATTGCAGTCGTAGATCGAATGTGCGCTATGGAAGATAAACAAACACAGAGAGAGAGAGAGAGAGAAAGGTTGGTCGTCTGTCTGTTGTTTCAGAAAGAAAATGAAAAAAGGTTTATCAATTATTCGCACCACAGAACTGGCGTTGCAAAATAATCCTTACAAAACTTTGAATAAACACCATAAAATAAAAAAAAAATTGCAACAATGGTTTCGGGTCGAAAGAGCACACGACCCTTCGTCAGGCGACCAAATTAGGCACGAGTACAGCAGTCAAAGCCATGCATTACCACTTTGACTGCTGCACTCGTGCCTACTTTGGGTGCCTGACGAAGGGTCGTGTGCTCTTTCGACCCGAAACAATTGTTGCGAGATATTTTATTTTTATGGTGTCAATTTAAAGTTTTGTAAGTATTATAATATTCATGCCCACTTAAATAAAGTATTTTAAATTACTTTTAAATTATTAAAAAAAGTTTTATTGTTAAATTGGAAATGTTTGCCATTTATACCATTAATGATAAAGTTTATATACCTTTACCGTGTCTTGATACTATTGTGGGGAAAAAATGTTACGTATTAAGGAACTATATTTGACAATTTATAAGTAAATCATTCATAATTACCAGTTGCAAATTACTAACATATATTTAACCCACTATATCTAAAATTAGTATATGCTGTAGCCATTACAAAATTTTCTTCTATTATTATTTAATATAATAGCACCATATATCAGTTACAACGCACAAAGTAATTAACACAGCTTCTCACAAATAAAGATTTTACAAACTAATTTAACAAATAGATGCTGAGATACTATAACTATCTGGAAATTTACAAAGAGTAATAGTAGCGCGGCGCGTCATCTGATGTACACCCAAATTGATTCGGCATAGTTTTTAAAAAGCTAGTTTGGCATAGTATTTGGATGTATGATATACACCTTACATATCAAATTCGGTGCACATACATATCATAGAAGCTGAGATATGGCTGTCCTATAAATAGAGAAAATTGCACCATGCCAACGTCACCTGTCGTCCGATATGCGTCCAAATTAAATCAGCATAATAGTTCATAATGGCTGTTCCACATATCAAGTTTAGTGCATTTATATATCACAGAAGCTCAGTTACAGCATTTTCTTAAATGTGAAAAATTGCAACATACTGGCATTACCTGATGACCGATATGCACCTAAGTTGAATAAACATAGTCTTTCACAATCGACTATTTGAACATTAAGTTATGTGAAGTTCTACACAATAGAAGCTAAGATATAGTTTTTCCTTAATTGCAGGAAATTGCAGCATAGTAGCGCCACTTCTTAGATGATACAGGGTTGCCAACTTTTCAAAAACAGTTTGAGGAGTATTCAGAGAAATTTTGAGGAGCATTTTGGCTACTTTGAGGAGCAATTTTAAAAATACATAAAAAAAAAGAAAAAGAAAAGAAAAAGAAAAGAAATAAACTACTCACAAAAATAAATTAACAATAATCATATGAAATTTAGAAATATTTATTGATAATCAAATATATTTAGCAAAACAGTGAAGAGAGATAAGAATGGGAAATGATTAAGTCTGAATATAAGCTTAAAACCGGAAATTAATTTGTTTTTTGCATAATTTTCCATACATAAATAAAGGCAATATATGAAAGTAGATTATTCAGTTACATTAAAAAAAAAAAAGAAAGAGAAGCACAAAGGGAAAAAAATTAATTTCCAACAATTTTCATGAATGTCAAAATAATTATACTATCACATAAAAATCTAAAAACGAAATCATATAAATGTGTAAAAAATGATCTCATCTCTAAGTCAACTCCCTCTAATCTGCATAGCTTGGGACCATATGTTTTGTAAACTTTAGAATTTTGCAGATTATTGGTCATAATTTGTTTACTTATTTTTTTCTCAGATACAAATGAAGATATAATAATAAATCATTAATGCTTTAAGTGAATGATAAAATAAAAGCATAATTATTTCAAATAAATCTTAAATAAAGCGTTGTCAATCGGCCTTAAAGTTCAGTAGCTTTGAATCCATTATTTTTATCGGTAAATAATTAAAATAAAAAAATTTTTTTCTTTCTTTCCCCCTTTCAGCTTGTAGTTTTAATTAAACACACTCTTAGCTAATGTAAACAAATACTTGTTCCTGTTCTGAGTCAGCAATATTTCGATCACTAGAATGTTTTCTTTCTTTCATTCTTTTTTTTTTTTACTATTATTTATGAGTATTGTAGGATGAAGCGTGTGGTTCTTCAGCTAAATTGTAAAAGTTAGTTTTATTTTTTTTATTTTCAAGATACGTTGAAGCGCTTTCATAGATAAAAAATAAAATTCAAAGAATAATGTTTTATGCGGCAACTGTTGGAAATGCAAAATCAAAAGTTGATAAAGATTGGATAACGATTTCTGCCTAGATGTGTGCAAGGAAAAAAAAAAAAGAAAGAAAGAAAAAAAGAAAGAAAGAAAAAAGAAAAAAAAAATTTTTTTTTTTTTTTCAGTGTCTGCCACTATTAAATTTTATGTATTTAATAAAAAATATTTAATTAGGTGGTCAAGACTGAATTTGTGGAACATAAACATTACTTCGCGGAATTGCGGAGTTTTTAAATTTTTCCGGAGAAACTCCGCAAAAATCGGAGCAGTTGGTAACCAAGTATTCAGCCAGCGCCGGCTCGAGCAAATTCGCCGCCCTAGGCGAGAATTTTAAATGGCGCCCCTTTTAATGACCTTTAAATGACAGCCCTTTTTCATTTTCTTAAAAATGATATATGTTATTCAAATCCACTATGGAATGTTCCCTATTTTACGAGTAAATGGCATTAGCAGGTCCTGTTACAAATGGTTTGTGTACAGGGATACCCCCCTCCCCCCCCCCAAAAAAAAAGTGCAAATATTATGGCTAATTCCGTAATTATCACTTGTACTGTTTGAAGGTATAGTAATATGAGATAGTATCTCTGCAAAAAATTCTAAAAATATTAGCATTGCAAAGTAAAAACCCATCACCTGTATATATTTAGTGTTTGTTATCAAATAACTTATTTTTCTAAAAATATTTTTAATATTAATTAGATTGTAGTTTAGATTTGACATTAAATTTATGCTTTCAGTGTATATACTCCATAAATTTTAATTTTGAACATCTGTTTTGTCTTCTGGATGGTTTCATCCATTTCTTCCGGTTTTTTCCAGTTTCTTCCACTGCCCTGGAAGAAACTGGTTTCTTTCGGAGGAAACCCAACCCTGATAAGAATAGTATTATACAGTATAATAATAATAACACACAATAGAAGAAAATTTAATTAAATCTTACCGAAAATTAAGATTATCTTCTTTAATAAGAAATGAAGAGTTTTCGGCAGGAGGTCATAGAAAAGTAGTGCAGGCAAAAAACAAAAAAAGTTTTGAAAATAATTAAAATGACTGTAGTTTCCAGAGAGTCTAGAACAATTAAGTACAATTACAATCCAAACATCGAAAGAGATTGCATCATCTGGTGGATGATGCAGAGAACTTTATTTTTATTTTTTTAATTGTTCTTTATTACTTTCTTCTATATTCAATAGAAGAAAGTATTGGATTCGTAAAAATTTTCGACCTCGGGTTTTTGATGGATTTACACGTTTTGAGAGCTGTAGAACACGATTTGACCATTTTTAGAAAATGTCTGTCTGTCTGTGTGTGTGTGTGTGTGACAAAATTTTGTGGCAACTGTATCTCAGGAACATCTCTTGACATAAATTAGTGCCTATCAACTTTTCGTAAAAAATGTCTTGCAGGTTGCGTTGCCATCCCGCATTTTCTAAATTTTTAACATGGTGATATGGGACAAAATTTTGCATAAATGTGCATAAAGAGAATTATTTTTTAGTAATCATTATGAAATTTACAAGAATTATTTATAATAGAGATAGTAAACTGGGAAATTTTTTTATATGTGTAGGAGCATCGCCACCCCCCCCTTGGGGTGGAAGTCCCCCCTGGAGGGGAGTAAATTTTCAAGATGGGTATCTTTCGAAAGGTCTCGTCAATATCTTTAAAACGAATGGTTGAACTATAAATCTGTTATAATTTAAAACAAAATTATCGATTTTTTTTTTTTTTTACTTTTAACAAAAAAAAAAAAAAAAACTTAGAAAAAAAAATCTTTTTTTTTTTTTTTTTTTTTTTTTTTTTAAACGAAATTTAACTAAACTTGGTATTTAGTTGACCCCTGACATAAACTGGTGCTGATTAGATTTGGGGATCAATCGCTCAACAGGTGGCGCTGTGATCGTATTTTTTCTAAATTTTTAACATGGTAGTATAGGACAAAATTTCGTATAAATGTACATAATGAGAGTTATTCTTAACCTGTGATTGTAAAATTAATATGAATTATTGATAATAGTATTAGTTAATTAGGAAAAAAACTGTGCATGTGTGGGCATCGTCCCCCCCCCTCCTGGGGGGAAGTACCCCCTGGGGAGGGGGTAAATTTTCAAGATGGGTATCTTTCGAAATGTCTCGTCAATACCTTTAAAACGAATGGTTGAATTATAAATATGTGATAATTTAAAACAAAGTTATCGATTTTTTTTTACTTTTAACGAAAAAAACTTTGAAAAAAAAAATCGTATTTTTTTTATGGTGTTACTGAGGGAATTTGTGTAGGAAAATATAGAAGAAAGTCTTGTGGTGGTCACAATACTAGTTTTTCTACGTGAAAAAGAAACATCTTTGTGGAATGAGTTATGGTTTCGCTTGGTTAGCGATAACATTTTATGCCTGTGTGGCTTGGCTTTTTTGTTATTATTAATCTGAAATGGGTCCTAAGTGGATTTATGTTTTGTTTAGACCTACGTGGTCATACCTTAGTGTAAATATTTGTACATGTTTATTTTTTAATTAAACTTTAATTAATTAGTAAAGCTCTTTCTAAGCCTTTCTTTACATATATACGCACAAAGAGAGATAAACCTCTAGTCAATTATAATCGAACAGAAGCGATTGCATTATCTGGAGCCAGACTTCTAAATTAATGTGAGCTATCAAGGAGGTGACTGAAGAACTTTTTTATTTGTTCTTTCTTTCTACATGTTAAGAATATATGTTTTGTACAGTTAGTTATTATTTTGCTTTGCTAGCTGTTAGCTGTATCAGCTAAAATAAACCTTTGTGGCTTTTTGTTCTTATAGTTTTTAAAATTATAAACTAGTTAGTAGTATAAAAGTATAGCATTCCCTTCCCCTCTCCCAAAAAAGAAAAATATCAAGGTTCGAATTTCACACACTGCTAATTGCATATGCAATATTGAAAGCCACGTGTTTGTGCATGCTTGATAGTCCACACCCACAGTAGGCGGCTGATTGTGGATATTTTTGGTGCAGCCACACAGTCGGAATTCACAAGGGGATGAACTTAATCATCAACGGAAAGAGTCAGTTGTATTATGTTTATACGAATTATGAAAATAAATAAAGGATACTTAGAACTTTTCTTTCTTTCTTTTTTTTTTTTTTTTTTTTTTTTTTTTAAGTAAGCGGGCTTATTTACACCAGAAAACAAAAAACGCTGTTTTATTGCCGCCCCACAGTTTCCAGCGCCCTAGGCGGTCGCCTAGTTCGCCTATATGGTTGAGCCGGGCCTGTAATTCAGCACGAATTTATGTGAAAGTGCATCCAAATATAAACTTTTGTACAATTCTGTTCATTATTTTGTGAGATACAGCACCCAAAACATAAAATTTTTATTATACACAGACAGGCATCTCCTAAAAATGGTTTAATCGAGTTTAAGGAAATCTCAAATTTGTAAATGCACCAAAAGCCAGAAAAAGAAAATTTTGAAAAATCCAGTACTTCATTCTTATATATGTAGAAGAAAATCAAAATTAATTTTAAGTTATTGTGAAAATAGAGTATACAACTAAATGTTTGCAAGAATTACTTAATTTATAGAGCATAGTTAAAAGAAAAAAAATGTTGTTTAAATTGACATACCGAATAGTTTTTAAATTTAAATGTGTTAAGAATGAAACAAATAACATGAAATTAAGTACATATTTTTAATAAGATATCTTTTGTTTATCTCGAATACTTAATATGCTGCGCATGAACAATTTGATTTTGAATCGAGAATACAGTATCTAATAATTTAAACTCATATTATTTTTGATTAAATTTGTTTTGAAATATATATATATATATATATATATAATATCAAATTTTTAATAACTAAAAATATCAATCATTTAAATGAAACAAATAACATGAAGTTGAATATATATATATATATATATATATTTACCAAGATATTTATTATTTATCGCTAATAATTAATATTGTATATAAGAACAATTTGACTTTAAATTGAGAACAGAATATAGTATGCAATATTAAATTCATATTATTTTTGCTAAAAGTTGTTTTGAAAAAAATGGTGTCAAACATTTAATAATAAAAAGTCATTTTTTTATTACATACAATGATCAACCATTTGCCAAAATTATTTAAATTAAAAAAAATATTTATTTAGAACAGGAATTAAAAAAATAAATAAATAAATAAATAATAACAGATAAACGAGAAACCTTTAATTTTTTAAATTTATCTCATTAAAAAGTTTAAATATAAAAAAAAGTATTAATATTATTTTTTATTGTTCTAAGATAGATATAATGTTGCAAACGATAATTTAAAAAACATACCTTAAAATTCGGATTTCTTTCAAAATCCCCATGGATAGCATTTTTCTATATCTTTCTTAAATTGACGTCCTTTGGAAATCCAAATACCTTCTGAACCATCTTTAGGGAAAAATAAATCATTACTATTCTGTGTATAAAAATATTAATATGAGCTTAATGTTAAAAGTGTATGTAAACAACTATAGCTTAGACAAATTAAATATACTTTTATAATACAACGATACGTAAAACTAGATTTATAATAACGTATTTTAAATTTTATACATTTTAAACAACTTTATAAATTAGAACAAATTCTAATTACGATTCATATTGTTAGAAGATTGCCGAAGCTTTAGAATTCTACAAATTTACAATTTACTATTCTTACAAAGCTTACAATAAAATAAAGTATTTAGCACTTACTTTTGGCTGTAAACTCGATTCGCTGATTCTGATTACTAAAAAATCTCTCGTTCTCTTTCTAAAATGAAAATAACTCTAACGGCAATTGCAGTATCCCGCCAAATGCGATGAGTTTATTGTTTAATTTTCGGTTTCGGTTGACTAACACAAGTTGTCAATAGGAGACAAAAAATAAATAACAAATAAAAAAAAAAATAAGAAGAAGAAGAATGTTTAGCTTTTGGACTAGCTAAACAAATTTTCTTAGTCAATTGACAAAACGGGAACAATTTTTTTTTTATTCTCTCATCTGACTAACCGGTCAAATTTGAGGAAAATGAAAACTGTACCTGGGAAATTAGTCATCTGACAAGTTTTAGAGGCAAAACGGATCATCAGACGAAACACATTAAAGATACATGGTAAAATAAAACGACTTTTGTGTCTCATGACTAAATGGGATTGTCAGGTAGTGTTTTGATTGTTTAAAATTTTGCGTAATTTTGTGCAAATTTGTCAACATACTTGACAAACGTTTAGTGTCACAAAGATGGCATGTCTCTTGACAAGTTTCGATTTTTCATTTTTCTGTGTGTATGTCTCTGGTTAATGATTTAGCTTCACTGACCTATCTGTGTGGTAATCTGTGCAGTACAGCTGAGTTGAGTTGAGTGTGTTTAAATGTCGCACTATAACTACGCAATGAATAATTGGCGGCAGTCTGAGATTCAGTTCTAGAAGTCTGTAGACATGCCACAACTTTGATCATTTGCAGAGAGGATGACTCTCCCGCCTTGGTAACCTCCAGTCCCCACATGTCATGCATATGTCGATAAGAATATTGCATGATCACTAATAAAACTGCTGGCTGCATTTTAGTTTATCTGTAATAAGAATACATGATTAAAATTAGGATAAACTGGAATCCCAGACCGTCTCAAATTGTCCACTGCGCAGCTATAGTGAGAGGTTAAACCCACTTATCTCATCTCACCTCCCCCCTTTTCCCGTAATATATCCAAATCAACTATTATTTCAAATACAGGAATGTCCTGAAATAAAATATTATTCTCAGAAAAAAAAAAAAGCAACGCTTGTTAACACGTTGAGCGTCATGTCAGCCATTCTAGATTCTAGACATTTTGTCATATATCTCTAAAAGTACTGAAGGAATCCTCTTGAAACTTTAGGAGTGTGTAGAAAATGTATGCTTCAAGCATTTCAGTGAAAGCTTTACCCCAAAAGTAAAAGCAGTACCAATAAAAAACTAGTATGTTGTGGCCACCACAAGACTTTCTTCTATATTTACCTATACATATTCAATCAGTAACAATATTAAAAAAAAAAAAAAAAAAAAAAAAAAAAAAAAGTACGATTTTTTTTTTCTAAGTTTTTTTTTTTTTTTTGTTAAAAGTGAAAAAAATCAATAACTTTGTTTTAAATTATCACAGATTTATAGTTCAACCATTCGTTTTAAAGGTATTGACGAGACTTTTCGAAAGATACCCATCTTGAAAATTTATCCCCCCCGGGGGGGTACTTCCCCCCCAGGGGGGGAAACGATGACCCCCCATGAAGAATTTTTTTTTCCTAGTTACATACTACTATTATCAATAATTCATATTAATTTTACAATCACAAGTTAAAAACAACTCTAATTATGCACATTTGTACGAATTTTTGTCCTATGCTGCCATGTTAAAAATTTAGATAAAATGCTATCACAGCGCCACCTGTTGAGCTATTGATCCCCAAACATAATCAGCACCAGTTTATGTCGGGGACCGACTAAATACCAAGTTTGGTTAAATTTCGTTAAAAAAAAAAAAAAAAAAAAAAAAAAATTGCGATATTTTTCTAAGTTTTTTTTTGTTAAAAGTAAAAAAAATCGATAACTTTGGTTTAAATTATCACAGATTTATCGTTCAACCATTCGTTTTAAAGGTATTGACGAGATCTTTCGAAAGATACCCATCTTGAAATTTTGCCCCCCCGGGTGGGAACTCCCCCCCCCGGTGGGGGGGCAACCGATGCCCCCACATGCACAAAAATTTTTTCCTAGTTAACTACTACTATTATCAACCTGATCTTTCGAAAGATACCCAATGTGAAAATTTACCCCCCCTGGGGGGGTATTTTTCCCCTAGGGGGGGAAGCGATGCCCCCCCATGCAGAAAATTTTTTTCCTAGTTACATACTACTATTATCAATAATTCATATTAATTTTACAATCACAAGTTTAAAACAACTCTAATTATGCACATGTATACGAATTTTTGTCCTATGCTGCCATGTTAAAAATTTAGATAAAATGCTATCACAGCGCCACCTGTTGAGCTATTGATCCCCAAACATAATCAGCACCAGTTTATGTCGGGGACCAACTAAATACCAAGTTTGGTTAAATTTCGTTAAAAAAAAAAAAAAAAAAAAATTGCGATATTTTTCTAAGTTTTTTTTTGTTAAAAGTAAAAAAAATCGATAACTTTGGTTTAAATTATCACAGATTTATCGTTCAACCATTCGTTTTAAAGGTATTGACGAGATCTTTCGAAAGATACCCATCTTGAAATTTTGCCCCCCCGGGTGGGAACTTCCCCCCCCGGTGGGGGGGGAACCGATGCCCCCCCATGCACAAAATTTTTTTCCTAGCTAACTACTACTATTATCAATAACTCATATTAATTTTACAATCGCAAGTGTAAAATAACTCTCTTTATGCCCATTTATACGGAAATTTGTCCTATGCTGCCATGTTAAAAATTTGCATAAAATGCGATCACAACGCCACCTATTGAGCGATTGATCCCAAAATCTAATCAGCACCAGTTTATGTCAGGGTCCAACTATACACCAAGTTTGGTTCAATTTCATTCATCGGTTCGTGAGATACGGTGTGACATACGAAATTTTGCGATCACAGCGCCACCTGCTGGACGATTGATCCCCAAATCTAATCAGCACCATGCCCCGTCAGGTTCCAACTATATACCAAGTTTGGTTGAATTTCATTCATTAGTTCGTGAGATACGGTGAAAAATACGAAAATTTGTCCTATACTGCCATGTTAAAAATTTACATAAAATGCGATCACAGCGCCACCTGATGGGCTATTGATCCCAAAATCTAATGAGCACAATGCCCCGCCAGGGTCCAACTATATATCAAGTTTGGTTGAATTTCATTCATTGGTTCGTGAGATACGGTGAAAACACTAAACCACAGACAGACAGACAGACAGACAGACAGACAGACAGACAGACAGACAGACAGACAGACAGACAGACAGACATTTTTTAAAAACTATCAATTCGTGTTCAGGACACCCCAAAACGTGTAGATCCGTCAAAAAACGGAGGTCGAAAATTTTCGCGAATCCAATACTTTCTCTATATTACATATAGAAGAAAGTAATTAACACGTTAAACGCGCCATGTCAGCCATCGGTGGCTGACATAGTGTCATATATGATATAAAGCCGCGTCAACCATAGGTGGTTGGCAGTGTAAAATAGAATATAAAACTAAAAATATTAAATTGTTTTAAGTTATTATTGAAAAATTTATTTAAAATTTGCTTAATTTTTATCTATTAAAATTGGGATCATGAAATTTTGATGGATTTTAAGAATTCGCGTGGCGCTCAACGTGTTAATATTAGAAAAGTGTTTACACAACTTAGACGAATACAAATCATTAATTTCTAGATTGTGTAAAATTTTAACAAGGTTGTTTTTCTCCAAAATAATTTCGACCATTCTACAGTCGGCTGCAAAATTATCAGTGGCGGCTCGTGAATGACGTTTTGGGGGTGCTGCATCGAAGCGTCTAGAAAAAGTACATGGAATGGAATCTTTATTCGTCTTATTGGCTGACTCTTTTATTTTGAGAATCAACGTAATACATCGACACTTCAATAGCCAATCAGAAGAAAAAGCTTTCCATACTAATAAAGTGTTTTTAGTCAGTAGCTTGCAGCCCACCCAATACGTCATTCACCAGCCGCCACTGAAAATTATTCAAGCACTAGCAATAATCCCTGTCTAAAAAAAGTACACTTAATACTGCTTTGTTAAATAAATCCTTATCGAGTCATATTCTTAGTCAGTCTAAGAACATGATTCGACAAGGATTTATTGAACAAAACAGTCTTAAGTGTACTTTTTTAATATAGGAATTATTGACTAGTGCTCGAAACATTATGCAGCCGACTGCAATTAAACACCCTGTATGCTATTACTCTAATGCATAAAGATACTTTGGAAATATAGCAACTCTACTTCACTTCTAACACTTTCTCAGTTATAGGGCAGTTCCTTGTTTGTAAACAAACATCTCAACTTTTATGAGTGGTTGGCAAAAAGGCTTGGGAAAAGCATAGCGATGGCGGATTACCAACGGAAAATCAATGGTGGGCGGGGCGCGGGAAAGTCGAGCGCGCTTTTTTGCCAACCACCAGACGTCACGAGGAAATGCTCTATAACCGTTATAGAGAATTTCAGTCACGTGACCAAACCCTTGGCAATGGCCTTAGTAACGCTATCAAAGGGCAAACATTAGTCTTTTAATACGGCGAAATATATCGAAACTCTTAATGATCAAACAAAAACAGATATACTCAGAAAATAAACTAACTGATAATGTAGATCCATATTCATTAGTAACTGTTAACAGCGATCAACTGTTTCCTCCAGTCAATTTGTGATCTGTTGGAAAATATTTTGTCTATACGACATCTGCTTACACTAGTAGTGATTTCAATGCATATAAAAGTTTACAAGCGTACAACCAATTCCAGTGCGGTTGATTGAAATAAGTTTTTGGTATAGAGATAAAAGAAAAGTATCTACACGTACTATTGTGTGCCCCACAGTTACGATTTGAGCAGACGACATTTGAGGCTTTGACGTCATCTGAAAAAGCTCTATGTACAGTGAAGTGCCTGACTTCGTGCGCAGGTATATCCCTTTCCAACCCGAAATATTTTTACCTTAAAACATTACATTCTTCTGTTTTTGCCAGCTGAGAGAAAAACATGGACTACAACCGCCATTTATTGATTGAAAATGGTACTTTACACTTTCTGCGAATTAGCACGATCGTTCATTTCCTGTTTTTATTACATACGACTGTTCCAGATACAAAAATTTATGTGGATGTAGTGGATGTCTAACTCGCACGATCGTGCGGCGCAGGTCAGAAAGGAGGTACGCGCTACTTAGAGCTAGAGAGCCTTTAAAGGAGAGAGGCGTCAATAGCGAGTCAGCCTCTCATTTATTAAAAAAATAAATAAAAATTATTATTATTATTATTATTATGACTCGGATTTTAAAGTGCTGTTAATGGTTTTAAAACATTATATTCAAAAACATGATGATAGAAAAGGTATTATTATCAAATAACAAAAATACGTAGGTCATTTAACTAATAATTATTTTAATTTTAAATCATATTATTATCTGAATCTGTTATGTTACATACCAGAATTTGCCTATAACTTAATGGGATCTTCCCAGCATCCTCTGCTCAGCGAAGTGGCATAGAATATCAAAGAATCGAATTCTGAGTATCGAATTCAGTTAAATATTGCTCTTGAGAACAAAATTATTAATATTTAATATAAAATAAAATAAAAGTAGCATTGTTCATTTGTAAACAGTAGAATAATTGTATTTGCAAGTTTAATAATTTTTTTTAAAAAATCACTTTATATGTTTATTTATTTTTACATGTAAGAATCGATTTTTGTATGTTGTAGTGTAACTGTTACATTAACTGATCTAGCAATAAACAGCTTGTTCTTGTGGAATGTTTATGGATTATAACTTGAAAATAATTAAAAATGTTTTCAGTTAAATTTAATCACGTAAAGACATTACAACAAGTTAATTAACTTAGCTACTGGCCGAAATGACTTTACACCGTATGATGTTTCACCATTAATGATTTAAGTACAAAAAATCAGAGTACTTAACATGTTCTCCAGCAACATTAATAACAAATATAAACTAAATGATAAATGCAAATGTATACACAAAAAAAAAAAAAAAAAATGAATAATGAATAATGATATAAAATGGAATAAAAAATGATGATTTATAAAAATATAACACAGATTAAATCGTATTGATAAAAAATAAGTGCGTTATTTCAGCAATCGCTATAAATTAGTATAAACGATTTCATCTGCTCTTGGTTTAAAACTAAACAACTATGTCATGTGACCTGCGACGTCAGGTGGGAAAAACTCATTGGGACGGTAAAATCAATGGGCAGTATTTGGGGTGAAATTTGCTTTCTAAGGTGCCTGCCTACTGTCGGAGGTGATTTTTTTTTAATAATTGAAAAGTTGCCTATTTATGTGCATTATATGATAGAATATAGTAAAAACAGTGAATAGCCTGAAAAAAAAAATGCAAATTTTAAAATATTTTGAAATTTAGGCTCAATATATGCATAAAATTTGCAAAAAAATTAAAATAAATAAATAAAAAACACTTTTACAAAACATCATAAGTCAAATTTTAATAAAGATATTTTTATTCTGTAAATTTTATTTAGATTATTGAAAGGTCCTTAAAAGAGTGAACTGCTCTCAAAACTATAACCATGTTATTTAATATTTTAGAGACGATAACATTTTTACATGCTGAAAAAATCATGAATTTACATGACAGTTCATAACTTCTATCGACAAAAAAAAAAAAAAAAAAAAAAAAAAATAGCTAGTTTCATTATCGTAGTTCAATCCCTAAAACAACTCATCTACAGAATTTTGTCAAAGTTTCATAACGTTTCAATAATAACTTTTGAAGTTATGATGTTTTGGAATAAAGCAAAATGTTTAAAATCTCATTTTGATGAAAAGCAGAAAATATATTTAAAAACCAGATTTTACCTATTAAATAAAAAGTAATTTTAATAAGTTCTTGATTTATTTCAAAGTTTTTTATTTTCTTTTTTAAATTCATTTTATATTCAGTAACAAATTTTGACGCTTATATTGAGTAATGCATTTTTGTAAACAAAGATTTACGGGTTATTTCCGGTCACATCCGGTTTCAAAAACTGGCGAGTGACTAATATTAAAATGTCTGTAACTCAAGTTCTAATCAAGATAGAAACAAAATTCAAACTGATTTAGAAAGCTAAAATGTCAGGCTTTAATACTAATCCAAAAATAGAAAATCGCAGTTTTTACCGAAAATTGCATTTTAAAGGTAGGCCTTAAAAGTACTCTCAGACCTCGCAGCGTTTCTAAAATTTTAGGAACTTTAAGAATCATTTTGCTACATTGTCACCACTATTTTAAACGAACACTTATTTACCTAATACTTTAACATTAAAACCTTGAAGAAAAATGATTGTAACAATGGTGGTGGCTGTATAATAAAACGCGCGTAATTTTTTAGGAACGCTGCGAGGCCTGTACTCTGCACCTTAAAAGTTGACAGAGTATGTGTATAGACATGTATACGTCAAGGGTTTTCTGAAAAGAAATAAGTTTCTTTTAAACACTGATGTACGATGGAAAAATATTACCAAGTGAAGTACATGCGGGGGAGGCGTGGTTAATGTTTTATACTAAACTTGGAAAAGAACAGCCTGCCTTTTTCGCCTGGTACATGCTGAAAAAATATTTTTACTAGTAGCTCTTGAAACATCTTATTGTTTCCACTCTGCCACTCTTCTTAACCCTTTGGGTTTGACGAGTGAGACTCGTCATCTGCTTACTTGGGCGACGTTACGGTGGACGAGTCTGACTCGTCATCTGAATTTAAGAAGTAGGCGTTGATGTTTGCGGCACCCCCGCCAGTGGGCGTTGATCACAAACACTTTCCTGGCGTTTTTTATGATATCTTACAACCATACTTATATCATCAATATAAGTATATTCTAAATAAAATGTATTACTTTTACATATTAACACTTTCGCGACCGCTAACGTAGATTCACATCATTTGAAAATCTGTAACTCCACCAGTGGGTGTTTTTTTTTTTTTTTTCAATTTGTACGTTATTTTTTTTCTTAAATATATAATTAATATTCACAATTTTATAATGAAATATACTATGGATACAAGTACTTTGATTAGAAAGAATAAAATTATAATGTATATCCATTTGTAATATAAATGTGAATACAGAAAATTTTGTTCTGAAATATTGTAACATGGGAGAATAACGCCCACAGGCGGACCTTTCTGTCAAAAATTCAAAATCATTCCATATAGCAACAAAATAAATCCGTACCATGGGCATAAAAATTTTCAAATAATTCAGTACTCAAAGGGTTAAAGGGCGACGATGTCTTTTTTGAGTTAATTATTACTTTCTATCTGCTTTCATTTAAAAGTTTTTGTCTGCATTCATTTTCAATTTTTACATTATAAAATATTTTCTTCTTTAGTGCTAATAAAGATTTCTCTGCAAGAGGTTACACAATACCAGAAGGTGCTGAAATTGTCGCCAATTTGTGGGCTTTACATTATGATCCTGAATACTGGGATGAGCCCGAAAAGTTCAAACCCGAACGATTCCTGCTAGATGATGGAAAAGTTTTAGTGAAGTCACCTCCAAGTTATGCTCCATTTTCTGTCGGTGAGTTAAGAGATTTCTTTTATATATATGCTAAAATATTTTTTGTTTTAACTTTAGAAAATAATTTAAAATCACAGTTGTTATCAAGATTTTCCATTTTCTTTGAAATATTAGAAAGTAGGGCTGGAAACTTTTTTTTTAATCTATAATAATAAAAGAAGATGTCTGTCTGTCTGTCTGTCTGTCTGAACATCTATACGTTCAGCCCCTACAGAACATAGAAGTATAAAATTTGACATACAGGTGCTCAGAAGCCTTCCCGAGGGGATAGTGAAAACAGAATTTAAAAATTTTAATTAGTTCCGGAGATATTAATTAAAATGTAGACCTATGTCTAATCAAAAAGCGATCTCAACGACTGAGAATTCACCGCGATTGCATAAAAATAGATATTTTAACGGAGTTAAAATCAGAAAAAGTGGAAAATAAATTAGAAATATTAGTTCGATCGTTACGAATTTGGTACCAAATGAAAGGGGATTTTTTTCCGAATCTAAGAGTGCAAGTGGCTTATCTCTACAGCAATTAGATTTTTTTAAAAAGTCAGATTTTTCAGGGATCGCGAACCAGCTGGTCACCGAAGGCGGCTAGTGATTAATAAATCTAAGCCTGCAGTGAAAAGTTTGCAGCTATAAGTATACCCATTTGTATGGGAAAACAGGAGAACCTACTGAACGTTTAGCATCAAAATTTTCTGTAGCGTTACAACTCCATTTGGAAACATCATGTCTGACTACACGAATGAGGAATAAATTTACTTTAATTTTATTTATGACCAAACGATAATTGAGATTCCTATTCTGAAGATCCACTGGTTGAATAAACTTATGTATTTACAGATCTTCTACAGGTATTCGAAAATACTACAAGATAGCAACAATTTTTTTTAGTATTGAAAAGTATTTTGTAAATGTATGGTTTGTACATATTTATTTATTTATTTTGTGCAATTATAAATAAATTTTATTTCAGGCAGGAGGAACTGTCCTGGCGAAACAATTGCTTGGATGGAAATTCTCTTCTATTTCTCAGAAGTCATCAAGAAATTTGAAATCACGACCGAAAATGGAGAAAAACCAGAATTTAAGATCGTTCACGGTTTAGTTGAGCATCTCAAACCGCAGCCCCTTTGTTTCAAAGAACGAGTGCAGAAATAAAATAACTAAAGTAACTCTATTCAACTTTTTGAAAATTACTTTATTTTTTAAAGCATGTAAACTTATTTGTATCAGAGAAAAATTCAATAAATGAGCAAAAATAAAATTTATAATAAGATGTTTGCGTATTCATTTTTGAGTATCGGATTCACTACACATATACATCATCACATAAAAAGTCAAACAAATTCAAGATATTTTTAAATGTACAGATATATCGAAATTTGACGATTACAACGGTATATGTGAAGAAAGGAAAGGAAACTTCCACCATGGAGCGGCACATCTCACGGTTTAGTGCCATAGACATGTCTTTACCGTCGCCACTGTGTTCAATAGCGACTATGGCAAAGGCACATCTACCTGAAGGGGAAAAATGCATCTTAGGCAGGCAGGCGAACCTGACTGCCACTATCTAGCGATTCCGCATACCGGGCGACAAGCCCGGGGATCAAAGTGGAAGAGTTCCCTAATTTATTTAAAAATTAAATTTTTACAAATTTTGGATCAAACACTTATTAACACCAAAACACTAGAAAGTCTATAAAAAAAAACAGCAAGCCAGCTGCCAGTGAACGATGCTAAATCTTATATTTGATGGTGGAAAAGTTATGAATTAGAATGTTGTAGATATCTTTTAATTTATTGTAGTTGTTTGGGTTTAAGAGAACAGTTTGCATGTTTTTACGTATTGTGTGGTTTCTGTTGAATCTAAAATTAACTGGAATTAAATTGCATTTTTCAAAGAGATAATGAAAAGAGGATCATATTTTACTGTCGTTAGTCGTTACATTTGCATTTATCTGATGTTAATACTTTAATTTTGTGTAGAAATGTAGTGAAGCTGCCATGGCCTGAGATAAAATATGTAACTATTTTATTTGAACTGATAAAATATTTGTTTACGTTATTAAGGACTGAAAACGTAAGAAAGGAAAACCAAGATTAATATTTTTTTTTTTATTTAGAAATTCTATTCATGAACCTTGAAAATTCATTTCTGATGTAATAGAGTGGAAGGCTGATTTTTATCAACTATGTGAAAAATACCAGAGCCGGGAATCGAAACCGAGACTTCCGCTTAACGTGCGGATGCTGTAACCCCTGAGCCACCCTGGTTGATAACCAGCTCGGCACTTCTTTTTATAAATATTTAATTTTATGCACTCGGTGGCGCATTCTTAGCGCTTTATTAAATAAAATGAATAGCAATTAATCATTTATTCAAAAACAGAAGTAATGAAAATTATGAGCTTACCTTTTTCTGTTCTGAGAAGTCGGCTGTCCCGTGAACCAGTAGCTCAATGTTTGTATTTATTATTATTATAATTTGTTTCTTCTCTGTAAAATAATAATTCTATTAGTTTTGTGTGAAGTAAGCACTTTGAGACCATCTTTGGAAATTAACTTGTATATTTAATGAAAAGGAAAAATAAAAGTAAAATAAAAAAGAAAGGAGCGAGAAATGATCTCACTTTACATATTCAAAATTAAACACTAACAGAAAGTATCAGAATCTATTCCGATGAAAACATACAGGTGTGGAGTCACGTGGTACAGTTCTAATAATAGATCTTCACCCCTTCAAACCACGGAGGGGATGAAAAGTTGGGAGGGTGAAAACAGACACACTTTTGTTCTTATTATAATGTTCGTTTTTTACAGAACACATTTTGGAATAAAGGAGTCTTTTCGAGTTTGTAATTTTCTGTCAGCCCTCCTCAAACGAGGAATAGTGTCTTAGTTCCAAATTGTCTCGGTGTTTCAGAAAAATCGGCTTAGGAGTAGGTTTGGTCAACACATCTGCAGTCATGAATTTACTCTGCAGATATTGTAGAGAAATTGTTCCATTTTCACACAGGTTTTTCACGCAGTGAAAACGAATATCGATGTGCTTGGAGCGTGCTGTGTGTTTGGGCGATTCAATCATTTTGATGGTTGACTGATTGTCTTCGAATAGTTTTATGGGCAATTCCTGTGGTAAATCAAGGTCCTCTAGGACCCTGGTGAGCCATAATATCTCTTGTCCAGCATTTGCGGCTGATACGAATTCTGCTTCTGCAGAAGACAGAGCTACACACGTTTGCTTTTTCGATGTCCACTGGATTGGTGTCTTTCCTACTAAAAATAGGTTTCCTGTCATCGATTTGCGATCAGATTTATCACCGGACCAATCGGCATCGGCATAGCAGGTTAGGATAGGTTTTTCCTTTCCACTTATAACCAAATTCAATTTTTCAGTGGTTTTCAAATAACATATTATCTTTTTCGCAGCATCCCAATCTTGCTGCCTGGGCTTCTCATTGCGTCTACTCAGAATATTGACAGCTGCTGCAATGTCAGGTCTAGAGATAGTAGCGATATATAATAGGGATCCGATGGCTTGTCTGTATTTTGTATTGTTGTTTAGTAGATTATCATCTGAGGTATTATCCAGATAGCCAGGATTCATAGGTATATTTGTGGGTTTAGCATTTTGAAGATTGAATTTTCCTAAGAGTTCTTTAATTTTAGAACTTTGGTTTATAAAGTATTCTCCTTGTTTAGATTTTTGTATGTTAATGCCGAGGTAGTAACTTATTTCCCCTAAATTTTTGAGCTCGTATTTTGCACTAAGTTTCTCAATAGTTTCTTCTATTTGTTGGTCCGACCCTGATATTAAAAGGTCGTCCACGTAAATAATTATATGTATGGGGTTTGTTTCATCTTTCCTAAACAGGCAGGCATCTGCTGTGCTTTGTGTAAAACCCAATTCTTTTAGGGTTTCACCGATTTTCAAATGCCATGATCTGGCGGCTTGCTTAAGACCATAAAGGGCTTTTTCTAATTTCCATACTTTATTTTCGTTTCCCGGTGAAATATAGCCTTTAGGCTGTTCCATGTATACTATTTCATCTAAGTCTCCATGCAGGAAGGCAGTTTTAATATCAATATGGTGAACCTGTCTGTTTCTGTGAGCAGCACTGGCTAAAAAGGCTCTAATTGTGCTATGGGATACCACCGGGGTAAAAGTTTCGTGAAAGTCTTCGCCATATTTTTGGCTGAAGCCCTTCGCTACCAATCTTGCTTTATATTTGGCTATTTTGCCTGAGGAGTCATATTTGACCTTATAAGTCCATTTGGACCCAATTACTTTTCTTTCTGGTGGAGGTTTTACCAATGTGAATGTTTTGTTTTGGATTAAGGAATTCATTTCTTCCTGCATTGCGTTTGACCAGTTCTGTTTTTCTTGTGGGTTTGTTATGTTGAGAAAATCATTATAATCTTTAGGTTCATTAGCCTCAAAGTTTTCTGTTAAGTAAATAAGCCTTTCGGGAGGTACACCTTTATTGTGTCTATTTGACCTTCTCAAGGTGTCATTTGTGTTGTCGTGTTCACTAGTGATATTTTGATCTGGTGAACTTATGTCAATTTTGACAATTTCGCGCCCTATATGCGATTCTGTGTCGGAGTGTTCATTTGTATTGTTTTCTGAGAGTAATTTTATTTCATTGTTTTCTCCTGAATTGTTTATAGTATTTTCAATGAATTTAACTGTTCTTGCAAGTATTACGTGATAATTTTTCAGGTAGATTCTATACGCTTTAGCGCTGTTGTCGTAGCCGACAAAAATGCCTTCTTGGGCTTTGTCATCTAATTTACCCCGTTTACTTTTATGAATGTAAGTATAGGCTTTACAGCCAAAAGTTTTTAAGTGACTTAAATTTGGTTTGCTACCATGCCATAATTCGTAAGGAGTTTTTGTAGTGGCTTTTGTAGGTAGTCTGTTTTGGAGGTAATTAGCGGTGTTTAAAGCTTCCCCCCACAATTTTTTGTCTAAGTTGGCTTCTGATAAAAGTGTACGTGTCATTTCGATTAGTGTACGATTCTTTCTTTCCGCAACCCCATTTTGGGCTGGGCAATGTGGTACGGTGAGCTGATGGTGAATACCATTTTCTTTAAGAAACTCTTCTACATTTTTGCTCATGTATTCACCGCCATTATCTGACCTTATTGTTTCCGGTTTCTTTCCAAATTTGTTTGTGGTAAAGTTGACGTATTCTTTTAATTTCTCGATTACTTCGCTCTTTTTACTTAGAAAATAAATCATTGTATACCTAGAATAATCGTCAACAAAAGTTAAGAAATATGATTTACCGCCTATTGTTGGTACTTGAATAGGTCCGCAAACATCGCTATGTACTAATTCTAGTATTTGTTTTCCCCTATTTTCTGCAGTTTTTGGATACGGGGTGTCAGTCAGTTTTGTTTTGATGCAAGTTTCGCATGTTATCTCGTGTTTGCAGTTATTGATTTTTATTCCCAGAACTAATTGATTTTTGTTTAGTTCTTTAATAGAGTTGAAATTTTTATGTCCCATGCGTTTATGCCATAGAGTAATACAGTTAGGATTTTGGCATTCTTCAGTCAGGTATGTGTTATATTTGTTTATTGGCATGGGCAAATTTAACTCATATAAGTTGTTATTTTTTGTTCCCTCTAAAATGGTTTCATTTTTCATAGATATGTAACACTTTTGTTTAGTGAATGTGACTTTACATCCATTTTGGGTGGCTTTGTGTACAGATATTAAGTTTGCCTTTAATTCTGGAACATACAAGACGTCCCTTAGTGTTAGTTCCCTTTTTTGCTTATTTGGATCCAGATATTCAATTTTTATTTCTCCTGAACCAAGTGAAGTGAGGGTGTTACCGTTTGCTACACATACTTGCGATTTTTGTGACTCATCTAAGTTAACGAAAAGGTCTATATTGTTGCTTATGTGCGATGAGGAACCACTGTCAATTATAAAATTGTTCGTCATTGCGTTTTGAGTCGTGAAAGCCATTTGTTTTGTTTGTGATGTTATTTGCTTCATTTGTTTTGAATGGCTTTGTTGTTGTGTATGTGTGTGTGGCAACTCATCATTGTGTGTGTGTGTCACTAACTGTGAGGAATTGGTTGCTTTGAATTTATTTCTAAATTGTTTGTTTTTAGTGTTATCAGCATTTCTGTTTTTCAGATGCCAGAACTCCGATTTATTATGATTGTTTTTCTTGCAATAAGTGCAGTATTTATTTTCCCTTTTGAAATTACTATTATACTGCTGCTTTTTATTTATGTGAAAAGCTTTAGAAGAATTTGTGTTGTTTTCGGAGGCTTCTTTTCGACGATTGAACTCGTCTAGCAATTTGCTGCTAACATAGTTAGGTGTCAGTTCGTTTTCAGGGCGAGCTTCAAGGGCTATAATCAAGGTTTCATAACTCTTGGGTATTGAACACAATAATAATGCAGAAATGTGCGCGAATTTAATTTCTTCCCCAATGGATTTCAATTTATCTATAATTTCCAATATTCTATTTATGTGGATTTGCATATCGCCACCTTCTTCTAGTTTCGTACTGTACAATTTTCTCAATAAGTACAATTTACTACTTAAGTTTGTTCTTTCGTGGATATCACGCAATTTGTTCCATGTTTCTAGTGCTGTTTGGCATTGTTAAATATGTATAATTTCGGAATCATCAATGAACAAGTTTATTATTGCTCGCGCTTTATTGTCTTTTTTTCGCCATATATCTGTGATAGGATTTGGCGGGTCATCTGTAATGACTTCATATAATTCGTCCTTCATGAGGTACATTTGCATTTTAAACTTCCAAACAGAATAATTTTCAGAATTCAATTTCTCAATTGTTGGACTTTCTTTAAAAGATGCCATTTTTTTATTTCTTTTTATTTATAGTAAATACTATATCTTTGAGAAGAATTTAATTTTTGAAAAGTTTTGTTTTTATGATATTTTTTATTAATTCTTCAATTTTTTTAGAAAAACGAATTTTCTTAATTTTCGTAATTCAAAAAAATGTACAAATGCATTTAATCTTTATTTTGCATTTTCTTAATATGATTTCAAACACTGAATATACTTTTGTTTTACTTTAAACAAAAATACTTTTGTTTTGTTAAATAATAATATTATTTAATATTCATGTTTTATTTTCATATTAATTTACTTTTATATACTTTTCCCTTTATGTTCGGGACAGCCAGACAACTTATAATCTAGGTAAGCTTTAATATGTTACCTAAGAACAATGATACATTTTTCATTTATTTAATATAGTCAGTCGTTCATAATCTTTTATAAATATTTAATTTTATGCACTCGGTGGCGCATTCTTAGCGCTTTATTAAATAAAATGAATAGCAATTAATCATTTATTCAAAAACAGAAGTAATGAAAATTATGAGCTTACCTTTTTCTGTTCTGAGGAGTCGGCTGTCCCGTGAACCAGTAGCTCAATGTTTGTATTTATTATTATTATAATTTGTTTCTTCTCTATAAAATAATAATTCTATTAGTTTTGTGTGAAGTAAGCACTTTGAGACCATCTTTGGAAATTAACTTGTATATTTAATGAAAAGGAAAAATAAAAGTAAAATAAAAAAGAAAGGAGCGAGAAATGATCTCACTTTACATATTCAAAATTAAACACTAACAGAAAGTATCAGAATCTATTCCGATGAAAACATACAGGTGTGGAGTCACGTGGTACAGTTCTAATAATAGATCTTCACCCCTTCAAACCACGGAGGGGATGAAAAGTTGGGAGGGTGAAAACAGACACACTTTTGTTCTTATTATAATGTTCGTTTTTTACAGAACACATTTTGGAATAAAGGAGTCTTTTCGAGTTTTTAATTTTCTGTCACTTCTCACAAAATATACGTTGGTAAGGTCACCGAGTCTGCATTAGAGCAGCTATATCAAGTGACAAATTTGAACAGGACACAACTCCAATAGGCCACGAAATTTCAATTTAGAAATTCTATTCATCAACCTTGAAAATTCATTTCTGATGGAATGGAGAGGAAGTCTGATTTTTACCAACTATGTGAAAAACACCAAAGCCGGGAATCAAACCCGTGTCTTTCGCTTAAGGCGCGGATGCTCTAATCACTGCGCTACCCTGGCTGATAACCTGCTCGGCATTTCTCATAATATTTTTACTTTCCGAACACTATAGTGAGGAAAGTATTGTAATCATGTCAAAAATCCGAATTTGAGATTTTGATGTTTCTATACGTTTCGAGGTCCCCTGAGTCCATTTTCACTATTTTTACGATGATGTATGTATGTGTGTTTGTATGTATGTGTGTATGTATGTATGTATGTGTGTATGTCTGCGAGTCAACATGCTAGCGTCTAAACGCTTTGTTCGAACAAGCTGAAAGTTGGTACGTATATTGTAAGTCACCATAGTACGAACCCTATAGTTTTTGGTGAATCTAACACTTATAGTTTTTTTTACAGGGATACCAGGAAAAATTCTTTATCATGATTGCCTATGGGACCAAATTTTTAAAAATGCAATAGCGTCTAAACGCTCTATTAATCTGAGCAAAAAAATTGTACACATGTTATAGGTCACAGTTACACGAACTGTATAGATTTTGCTGAATTTAGCACTTACAGTTTTTTTACAGGGGCACAAAGAAAAATTATTTATCATTATGGCCTATGAGGCCAAATTTTTAAAAGTGTGATAGCGTCTAAACGCCTTATTAATCTGAGCAAAAAATTTGTACACATGTTATAAGTCACAGTTGCACCAACTGTATAGATTTTGGTGAATTTAGCACTTACAGTTTTTTTTACAGGGACACAAAGAAAAATTCTTTATCATTATGGCCTATGGGACCCAATTTTTAAAAGTGCGATAGCATCTAAACGCCTTATTCAATTGAGCTGAAATTTTATATGACTATTATAAATCACTGTCACACTAACTATAAGCATTTTGGTGAATCTAGCATTTATAGATTTTTACACAACGAAAAATTCTTTATCATTATGATCTATGGGCTCCAAGTTCAGTAGCGTTAAATAAAACATTGTGTAATATATGGAGAAAAATACTCAAACACTCTATTATGGTTTTCTCTCCTTTGTTTGTTTAACAACTCCTCTTTCTTTACTTTATCTACAAAACTGTTAATTACTCAATGTTCGGAAAGTCGAGTGGAGTCACTCCAGATTTTTAAATCTTAATAATATTTTTTAATCTCAGGTTGCTTTGGGTTGAGTGGGTTTAACATTGCTCTTAGAGCGACTTCCGGGGTAATTAGCGGCAATCTGGTATTTACTTAATAGAAGAGGTTCGGAGAGATGCCATAGTTATTTTGATCTTCCATGGGGAAAGGATGCCTTCTCCGCTTCTGTAATCCCCAAGCTTTTAATCACAAACTTTGAGGCGGAAGTAAAAGCGAAAAATGACAGCATTTAAGCAAAAATATTTGTAAATCTTTAATGCTGCAATCAACCTGATTCCCTCTTTTTTCTCTTCCCTTTTTTAATTCTATGGAATGTTTAAAGCTCAGTGTTTTAAGGCTATACCATTCGAAAAGAAAGTTTTTCGAATATCCTGCTTTTTTAATTCCTCTCTTTGAATATGTCGCTTTTTTATTTTAGTAAGTATTTATTTGTTTTTAAATAAATGTAAATATGTTATTTTAATAAGAAAACTTAGAGATCTAGTTTTCAGTATCGATAAGAAAATTTAAATTTATCACTGTTAAAAATGGTTTCTTAAAAATGAGCTAAATTGTCTCAAAATAGCTCCGAAACAATATATACTTAAATTTGAAAACCCATGTACTCATTTTTGAGTATATTGACATGTCAAACACGGGGATATTGGGATTCTTTTTGGTCAACCCCATTTTTGAGCATGTTAGTATATACTCAAAAATAAGTACATGGATTTTCAAATTTAAGTATACAGTAGAATCTCGTACAACGCGCTCCCACAAAACGCGATTTCGTATAATGCAACGAAAAATCTGCGACTTTTACTCATACAACGCGATAGAGTATATAACGCGTGAAATAAAGGAAGCACGCGACGACATCTTTTCTACTTTCAACCTGTTCAAGGAAAGATTGCTCCGTTACTATGTCAACACCAGACGCTTTTGGTCTCATTGCGGAATGAAATCGTCTGCTCAATGTATGTCTCCTATAATGCGATTTTTATTACGCGGAACTTATCCCCCGCGTTATGCGAGAGCCTACTGTATATCGTTTCGGAGCTATTTTGAAACAATTTAGCCCAAGAAACTATTTTTTACAGTGATTACTTGAATAAATTGCTCACTAAAATAAAAGTGACGGGTTCAAAGAATTGAATAATAATAAAAGTAATAATAAAACAGAATTCGAAAACTTTTATATATCTATTTATCTATATACAGTCGGTAACAAAAATGTCCGAACACTAGCAAAAATTCCTATGTCAAAAAAGTACACTTTATACGGTTCTGTTAAATAAATCCTTATCGAATCATGTTCTTACACTGACTAAAGAAGAGGATTCGACAAGGATTTATTTAACAAAACCGTATGAAGTGTACTTTTTTGACATAGGAATTTTTGCTAGTGTTCGGACACTTTTGTTACCGACTGTATATATATATATATATATATATATATATATATATAAAGCAACAAAAATCTCATAGGATTACATGGGGAGGAAGAAAGAATGATGTGCAACCTTAAGACTGTACATCAGTCGGACTCCCTCTTTCTTTCTTCCCGTGTTATCCAACGGGATTTTCGTTGCTTTGTTTTATTTGAATATCGCATTCAAACATGAAGTTTTTCGAATTCTGTTCTTTAAATACGTCATCTTTTAGCTTAGTGAGCAATTTTTTGAAAAAATAAATTTACACATTTCATTTAGAAATCCAAATTTAAGAGTCCTAAATTTACTTAATGTCCTAAATTTTCTTAGTAATGGGAGTATTATATTCGGTCCAAAAATTCAATATAGAGTTTTCAACTGATTTACATATTTTATGGTCTCCTGAATCCGAAAAATTGGCTTTTGACAATTGGTCAGTATGTGTGTGCGCGCACACGTTATATGTGTTCAGAATTGAATTAGTGCTTGTGTATAGATTTTTTCACTTTTGATGGAAATTGGAAAACCAGAAGTAGAAGATATGAAACTAGAAATTGGACCATAAGTCCGTATCTCAAAAATGACTGTAATGATTTTCTTCAAAGTTGCTATATAAACACCTATTAGATGTCCTTTCGTATGTAATAGTTGGTTAGTTCATGAAAATTAATACGCGTCCTGTATAGATAAACCAGTTTGATGTCTCGTAAGTGCTTTCCTTTAAAAACGGTATACGGATTTCTTTCTTTCTTTTTTTTTTTTTTTTTTTTTTTTTTCAAACTCATCATATTGACTCTCTTTTAGATATCCTTTCGTATATAATTATTGTTTTACGCTCAATAATTGAGTTTGCCTGATTTTGGTAGAAGTCGGCATCTCAAAAACGACTCTAACTATTTTCTTGAAAATTACCATATAAGCTCGTTTTTAGATATCCTTTCGCATGTATTAAGTTGTTATTATAGGAAAATTGGGAGTCATCCTGATTAAATAGGTCTGTTAAAAAAGAAAAAAAAATTAGATCTTAAAAAAAAATATTAAAAAAAAAGTACTTTCATAAATCAAATCCTTTTTTAACTTGCGTATGCTTTCAACAGTATAAACTTTCGATCTACCACTCATTTACTCAAATTTCTACCATCTAATGGCTGTACTCGAGAGTATAGTGATGCTACATTATACAAATTACCGTGTCTATGGTTTTATTCGAGTTTTCAGAAATTGCCAGATTTAACAACTTTCTACTTTGGGTATTTTTCAATATAAAAGAATACGTGTGCAAAATGGAAAAATGCATAAAAAATAAAATTATTTTTAAATACCTTCTTGACATCGTAAGAAAATAATGTTTGTATTATGCACATCTGGCTAATCATACCTTTCGAATGATACCATTTTCAACCCTCTACACCCATAATTGATGTGTTAAAACTGTACCACAAATTTCATGCTTGTCTATTAATATATAGATATATACAGTCGGTAACAAAAGTCTCCGAACACTAGCACAATTCCTATGTAAAAACAGCACATTTCATACAGTTTTGTTAAATAAATCCTTGTCGAATCCTCTTCTTAGTCAGTCTAAGAACATGATTCGATAAGGATTTATTTAACAGAACCGTATGAAGTGTACTTTTTTTACATAGGAATTTTTGCTAGTGTTCAGACACTTTTGTTACCGACTGTACATAGAGAGAGGTTGGTTGGGTTTTACGTCGCACTAGTGCTGCGCAGATGGGCAATTGCCGACGGTCTGGGACACACCCCTAGAGATGGTCCAGAGACATGCCATCGCAATTTTGATCCTTCACGGAAGGGATGGCTCTCCCGCTTCGGTGACCCCTAGAGGTATAATTTTTGATGGGGACATGGAGGACATTGCGGTCACGACAGATTTTACGTGCACCAGCCACCATTAGTGTACAGGACGGTCTTTGGCCGGTTGGAGTACCGAACCCGCAATCTTCCAATTACCAGGCCGGCGCTCTATCGACTGGGCTATCGCGGCCCATACATAGAGAGAGAGAGATACGTATTTAACTGCTCGATTATGAATTATACAAAATACAAATGGGATAATGAGGCTCCTGATTCATAGATTAAAAACTTAATTTATTTTGTTTATTTATTTAAAATAAAAAAAAAAAAAAAAAAAAAAAAGAAAGAAAGAAAGAAAGAAAATTGTATTCTTCTTCAGTTATTATCAATTTTATGGAAACTGGTAAATTCTACTACACAAGCAATATAGTGTAAGTCACATAATGAGTATTCGTTTCCAGATATTGTATATTGTTCTTTGATAAGAGATCCCATGACAGTGATAATAAATTGTCTTAAACAAAGGTTAATCAACTTATCATTTCTTTTTCCAACCTAAATTCAGTGTATAATTTAATCAGTTGTTTTTTATCAACAACCGATTAAAAGATTTTTTGTTTCGTAGCGTGACGTTATACGTTTCCTGTTTTTATATGTAATAAAACTAGTATATTATGACCATCACAAAAGTTTATTATGTATTTTTCTATACAAATTAAAATTATTCTCCATGATAAATACAGACAATTTTTAATCCAGAGAAGTACAGTCGGTAACAAAAGTGTCCGAACACTAGCAAAAATTCCTATGTAAAAAAGGTACACTTCATACGGTTTTGTTAAATAAATCCTTATCGAAACATATTCTTACACTGGCTAAGAACAGGATTCGACAAGGATTTATTTAACAAAACAGTATGAAGTGTACTTATTTTACATAGGAATATTTGCTAGTGTTCGGACACTTTTGTTACCGACTGTATAAGAGTAAATATCCTAAAAAGTCAATTTTACGCTTCACAAATAGCATCTTGGAGTTTTTATTTATTTATTACTTGCAGTCTTTGCCCGCTTCGCTGGACACTATATTTAAATGATTTCTTTGTAAATGAATATATTTCGATTGGCGACTATTTTCGTCACAGCTATAGTATGGGACCTCCTTGGCAATATCAAACATTTTTTGAACTTCTCGAATCTGTACAACAAAACTATTATTAAAACAAATATTTTCGAAAATAGTCCAATAGCTGGTGTTAATTCTTCGAATATTCTGGAAACAGTTGAAGCTGTTACTCGTACAGTATAAGTCATTATTCGATGAATGTTCTGGGACAGTCTAAAAAATAGTCACTTGTTCCACAGGAGTAAAGCAAATAACATCAACTACACCAGAGCAAAAATTTTCGCTCACTCACGAAAAATGTCCAGTTTCTTAGAGCTCAATCCCTAAAGTGCAATGACTCAGAATAGGTCTCTGAATAACTCTGGATCGCAGTGACTACATACTCTTTCGCAAAAATCAACTCACACCTACTTATAACTTTTGGCGATGGGGCTTGGAGATGACTCCATCGAGAATCCCTTGGTAAGATCATGGTCTACGTTCCCGTGTGTCGGAGAGCTTCGAAACATCGGGAACCCTAAACTATCATTTTTCACCAAATTTGGTCGCCCACTCGCCAAGTTTGTCTCCAAGACTATGCTTTCTATTAAACATATCTTTATTTAGTTATTTAAATATTAATTTAAATTAATCAAATATTTCTGCCCGACAGCGTGCAAGTGCAGTCACACACAGCAGCTCATTTATTTGTATGTTAAATTAGCGTAGTGATTGGTATATAAAAAAATAAATAAATAAATAAACATTATCGTGCTACACAACTTTATTGAATCTCTCCCTTGGCGGCTCTTGAATTTTTGTTGCCATATTAGCGATTTTTTTTTTTTTTTGTATAATTTCTTGCATAAAAATAGAAAGCGTTTTATCGGACACCTTTTCGTTAACATATAAGAACCCTTCATATTCTGTTTATTTTATTAATGGTTTTTAGGTTTAAAATAGTGCTTGATGAAATAAATTTTCTATTTTTAAAACTGCACTTTTTTTTTCTATAAAATTATCTACTCAGATAAAAATATATCATTTATGTGACTACTATTTCAGTTTATTTTTTTCGTTTTGTTATATTTTATAAATTTTATATTTTTCTTGAACTACCTAGATTAAAATCGCTGTTGCTAAATTAAACCTCTTTTATATTTTTCTTGAACTACCTAGATTAAAATCGCTGTTGCTAAATTAAACCTCTTGGCGAAAAATGTTCGGTGTACTTCAACGCAACAATTTAAAAAATCACCCAGGAGGATCTATAAATAAAACTGATTTTAGTACAACATATATTAGCATCGTAAACTATATTAGCACTTTATCAATGTGTAAAAGAAATTTTAAATTAAAAATGACGTCAATTTTTGTGAGATGCATAATTTTTTTATTTTTTTTTATTTTTTATTGTTCACGTTTAGGTAAATGTATTTATTTTCCTGTTGGGAAAAAAAAAAAAAAAACTCGTAATTTTTTTTTTTTTTTTTTTTGGCAACAATTAAATTATGGATAAAAATTTAAATGGCAAATTTTTTGCTATCCGCGTTTGTAATGATCGATAGATGGCGCTCTCTGAACTGCAGTTGTTAGTAAATATAATAGCCACGTGTATTCATTATTGTTCTTTCTCCGCCATTACATCATGGGAAATCGATTGCATAATATGATGATATGCAGTGGTGTGATAATTTCACCTTAGCCCACCAGAGAGCGAGCATTTCATTACAATCGCGGATTATTAGCTTACAAAATTGCTATTTTATGCATAAAAATAACAAAAATTTTTTTTTTTTTTTTTCGGAATAAAAGGCAGCCAACTTTCTAAGTTAGCTATCTCCATAACAAATTTTATCGAAATCCGTCGAGCAGTTTTTAGCGTGAAACTCAGTCAAATAAATTCACGGACATTCACATTTATAATATATATAAGATTATTATTATTGTTAAAAATATATTTAAACAATTCGATAACTTTGATTTAAATTACCAAGGATCAACCATTCGTTTAAAAGATATTTTGAAGATTAGGCTGAGGGTTTTTTTTTTTCTTCTTTCTTTGTTAAAAATATATTTAAAAAATTCGATAAATTTGATTTAAATTACCATGGATCTGGGTTCAACTTCGTTTTAAAGGCATTTTAAAGATTCGGTTGAGGGTTTTTTTTTTTTTTTTTTTTTTTTTTTTTTTGTCAAAAATATATTGGAAAAATTTTATAACTTTGGTTTAAATTACCAAGGATCTATGGTTCAACCATTCGTTTTAAAGATATTTTGAAAATTCAGTCGAGGTTTTGTTTTGGAAAATACTTATTATAATGAAAATTTACATGCACAGCCGGAGTTTACTTCCGTCACCAAAGGGAGGGCGTTGTTCCTACAAATACAAAATTGTTTTCTTAGTTGACCATTATTATTATAAATAATTCTTGTTAATTTCACAATTTTTCGTTAAAAATAATTCTTATTATACACATTTACACGAAATTTTGTCCTATACTGTCCTATATAAAATTTTGAAAACACGGGATATAAACGTCACCTCCAAACGTTGATAGGTACTAACAAGGAAGGTTCCTTAAAGCGCATACTTAGACAATTGTGAAAAAAACTACAGGGATACTACTTATATAGGTAATACAAGATCAGTCAAATTTATCGGCGGAATCATAATAGATAATCTGTAAAAAAAATTATATAGTATAGAATACTTGGCGCCAAAAGACAAAAAGTGCATGCGATTTGGCGAGCGACTTTCTTTCCCGTCAAATGCAAGTAATTTTAAGGCCTTTAAGACTTTCTTCTAAACCATAGGCATAGTAATATATATAGATCTATCATCCCCATGTTATCGAGCAAAAAATTTTGAAGCCGGAAAAAAGTTCTAAAATCAGCCATTAGAGAGTATTGGAAAAAAGAATAAAAGGAAAAATGAATTTGAAACTGTATCTGGAGTTTTTCATTCACCTTTAGTAAATAAATTATTCATAAATTTTATTTACTAAATTATCCGTGTGTATTCCTGCGTGTGATTTACTCGGGGAAAGGCAGCAATTAGAATGACTTTTCCCGAAAAAAAAAGGCTTCACTTTTTCCCTCTCGCTGATCAATCTATGTCTTATATTACTATATCTATGTGCAAAAGAAGCCTTTCTAAATAGCGTTATAGTAAACATAGTTTGCAATTAATTAATGAAAGAGTTGCTTGTTTCTCATACAAGCTTGTATAGTATATGCATGTGGCCTTTTATTAAAAATATTTCATTTTAGCTTTGAAAAATCTTTTTCTATTTATTTTTCCTTGCGAGTTGCAAATATTTAAATTGCAGTCAAATAGACTTTTAAGTTATACATATCTTTTTTTTTTTTTTTTTTTTTTTTTTTTTAATTGACACATCACCTATATTTTGCAAGTTGCAAATATTTGTTTTTACTTTTAATTAACGTTTAAAATGAATTTTATAATTTAGAATATTATTATTTTTTTTTTTTTTTTTTATTAAAGACTATGTCTTTGAAAATTAACACGTACAATATAGTTTGGATGCTGTATAAATAATACATGAAAAAAAAATATTGCACTCACAAATGTTATAGAAGAAGAAATTAAAATTAAAAACCACATTGTCGAAATAATTAAACAAGACCTTCCGGCTTATTCGGAAGGGTAGGTTGATTTCTTTTTCCTTATCAAGTAGCCGTCATTTTGTTTGAAAATGGCGGTTACAAATTATTAATGCACTTGGTAGAAATATTGATGTAGGCTATGCACATATGGATTTTTAAGCAAATCGGTTCATAAATACCTTTTTATGTGAATTAAAAATTTTCAAGTGGCCGGCGCTTGGAAGCAAAATGGTGAGATAAGTTGACAAATATATGAAATGTATTTGTGAGATAAGTCTACTGTACACATATAGTTCGAATTAATTCAAAATCTCAAAAGTCATCGTGTTGAAAAACTAAGTGGCTGGCACTTCGATCAAAATGGCAGAGAAAGTTCCTCATCCAAAATATCGTTTCAAATTTGAAAATAATTTTTTTTGTAGAAATTCTTTCAATTAGTAAGTTGATAAAATGTTAGTTTTCTGCATTTCTAGCTTGTTTTAGCACTAAAATAGCCTAATATTTCCTTAAAAACGCATTAAAAAGATCCAGCAAAGCAGGTAATGGATTTGGCGCAAAATTTGGCGACTTTTCCCCTATGGCGACTTTTTTGGCGAGAAAATACTTATAATCCATATACTAAAGATGGACGCAATAACTTGATTGGTTCACGAGTTACGTGAATTTTCTAGATTTTTGTTGTTTGAAAGATAAATCCATTTTTCAACTTTGATTTGAATTGATTAAGTATTTCTAAAGTTACCGTGATAACAAATTTTCCAGTGGCCGCTAGTTGGAAACAATACAGCGGAACAAGTTGCCCAGCAAACATATCCAAGGTATTTGAAGCATAGGTTCACTGTCCAACTGTGGTTTAAATCAGTGCCGTGTTTCAAAAGTTAATTTTATGGCAAATTTTCAAGTGGCAGTCTAAGTGGTTGCAACTTGGAAACAAAATGGCAAAACAACTTGCCCAGTGAAATCATCCAGAATATTTGTATAAGTTCCTTGTCCAGTTCTATTTCAAATTAAATCAGTATTTCAAAAATTATCGTCATAAGAAATTTTCAGGTGGCGCCACTTGGAAAAAAAAAAAAGCGGAGTGAGATGCCCAGCGAACTTATCTGAGATATTTGAAGGATAAATCCACTACCCAAATTTGATGCGAATCGATTCTGTATTACTAAAGTTACTATATTGACAAATTTTCAAGTGGCAGCCACTTGGACATAAAATTGCGGATCAAGTCACCAAGTGAACTTATTCTAGATATTTCAAGAATAAGTTTAATATCCAACTTTTATTTGAATCCGTTTAGTATTTTAAAAGTTATCCTTATCGTAATGGCATATTTTCAAGTGGCAGTGTGAGTTCAAGTGGCTGGAACTTGGAAACAAGATGTCGGGACAAGTTGCACAGTTTAAACATTCAAGATGATGACATCACTGTCCAAATTTGGTTCGATTTGGAGTATTATTTCAGAAGTATCGTGATTTTAAATTTTCAAGTGGGAGCCTGATTTCAAGTGGTCCCGCTTAACTTAAGATACTTGCCACTTTATTAAAAATGGCGGATATAGTTTACTAATAAACTTCATTGAGATCCTTATGTGGTCTGTATTTACAGCAAAATTCAAACAATTTCGGAGTACGCTTTTTACAATTTAAATTTGAAAATTTCAAGTGGTCTCCACTTGAAAACAAAATGGCGGAGCAACTTGGTTAACAAACTCGTCTAAGATATTTATAAGATAAGTTAAGACACTGTTCAAACTTGGTTCCATTTGGAGTATTACTTAGGAAGTTATCATGGTTTTAAATTTTCAAGTGGTATCCTGATTTCAAGTGGTCCCGCTTAAGTTAGGATATCTGCCACTTTATTAAAAATGGCGGATAAAGTTCATTAATAAAGTTATTTGAGACGCTTGTATGATCTACGTATGCATCAAAATAAAAAAAAATTGGATTACGTTTTTTGCAATTTGAATTTGAAATTTTCAAGTGGTCTCCACTTGAAAACAAAATAGCGGAGCAACTTGGTTAACAAATTCATCTAAGTTATTTATAAGATAAGTTAAGACACTGTCCAAATTTGGTTCGATTTGGAGTATTATTTCAGAAGTTATTGTGATTTTAAATTTTCAAGTGGTAGCGTGATTTCAAGTGGCCCCTCTTTACTTAAGATATCTACCACTTTATTAAAAATGACGGATAAATTTCATTAATAAACTTCATTGAGACCCTTATGTGGTCTATATTTACATCAAATTTTAAACAAATTCGGAATACGCTTTTTACAATTTGAATTTGAAATTTTCAAGTGGTCTCCACTTGAAAACAAAATGGCGGAGCAACTTGGTTAATAAACTCATCTAAGATATTTTTAAGATAAGTTAAGACACTGTCTAAATTTGGTTCGATTTGGAGTATTATTTCGGAAGTTATAGTGATTTTAAATTTTCAAGTGGTAGCCTGATTTCAAGTGGTCCCGCTTAACTTAAAATATCTGCCACTTTATTAAAAATGGCGGTTAAACTTCATTAATAAACTTCATTGAGACCTTTATGTGGCCTGTATTTACAACAAAATTCAAGCAAATCTTGCTTTAAATATGCTTTTTACAATGTCGGTTTGAAATTTTCAAGTGGCTGCCACTTGAAAACAAGAAGTCGGAGCAACTTGGTTAATGAACTCATCCAAGATATTTATAAGAACAGTTCACTGTCCAAATTTGGTTCCATTTCGAGTATTATTTCGGGAGTTATCGTGATGACAAAATTTTCATTATAGATAGATAGATAGATAGATATATATATATAGATAAACGAAGTGATTGCAATAGGTCGATTTCTAAAGAAATCAACCTAAAAAATATTAGTTTGTAAGTTACGAAAAATTCGAAAAAGCATTCCTGATGATGCATATCCTTTGTCTAACGAAACATAACAAAATTCTGATGAAAATGAATATACTACTGAATTGCCTCTTAAAGATGTGAAGCATCAAAATAAAATATGTACAGTCGGTAACAAAAGTGTCCGAACACTAGCAAAAATTCCTATGTAAAAAAGTACGCTTCATACGGTTTTGTTAAATAAAGCCTTATCGAATCATGTTCTTAGACTGACTAAGAACAAGATTCGATAAGGATTTATTTAACAAAACAGTATTGTATTAACTCTACTTTGTTTACATCGGAATTTTCGCTAGTGTTCGGCCGCTTTTGTTACTGTATATCATGGAACTATAAGAAGAAGGCTGTGAATTACTGTCATAATGTGAATTCTAGACATTCATGTCGCAGTTTAAAAAGTGTACAAATGAATTTAAATAATAATAATAAATAAATAAATAAAATTACGCGAATTGTATTATTGGGAGAAACAAACAGAAAATGTAAATAATCGTAGAAAAAACAGGAAAGAAATAAAAAGCTTTTTTCTTGAGAGGTAGGGGTAGAATTAAATCTTTTAATGAAGCATCTTTCAATATCAAAGGTATGATCATACAAATAAATTTGTTTTCGTGCATTTTTGCTGATCCAAAGATTTGTTTTACTTCCCCTTTTAATCTATGATTAATATTTAAATTCATTAAGAGCTTAAAAATTGTCAATTCATTATAATTTTCCATTGAAATTTGGTCTAAAGGTTGAATAAATTTACAAAAAGTGTACGGTTCAAAAATTGCAATATACTAATGCATTTTTTTTTTAAGGTAAACTTATTTAAATTAATTTAGTACGTAGGGTCAAAAACGTTTTTTGGTAAAATTTATCTAATCAGTGTAATAAAAAGTAAATTATAATAAAAATAACTGTAAATTTTCAATATTAATGTGTGATCTATAATGAAATTTTAACAATTTAAATTTAAGTTTGAAATAATTTCTATCAGTTTGAATTTTCATCTAAATTACCGGTTGTGAAGTCGGTATTCTTCGAAAACACAAAACAGCGCACTGGTACGTGATTGCCGTTTACCATTGTTTCATTTTTAAAAGGGTGATGCACGTTCTTTTTAATTTATTATGCAATATAAATAAAAATGTGCGTACTGTTTTACTTTAAGCCATAATATTTAAAGCTCAAATGAAAATTAAGCTTAGTTCATGTATTTCACGTTAAACTAAAAGTTATATAATTTATGATCGTTAAGTTTACATATAAATATTTTGACAAAATTGTAGTTCTAAAAGTGTATTTATTTGAAGTAAACTTTCTCAAACTAGTTTAGTATAAAAAGTATTTAAAACGTTTTTCTACAATGATATTTATCAAAAAACCATTTTGCATCAGTTTTCATTGTGTCGCCTACAAGCGATAAATAGCCAAGAAACGGACATTTTCAATATTTTTTTACAGACGATATATTGTGATACCGCCGGAATGTTTTATATATATATATATATATATATATATATAAACATACATAATATCGTTAGGAGAATATTCTGCAATTTTTTCAAAATTTTTTGCGTATACGCCTATGCAGATCTTCCTTGTACAGTCGGTAACAAAAGTGTCCGAACACTAGCAAAAATTCCTATGTAAAAAAGTACACTTCATACGGTTTTGTTAAATAAATCCTTGTTGAATCCTGTTCTTAGTCCGTGTAAGAACATGATTCGATAAGGATTTGTTTAACAAAACCGTATGAAGTGTACTTTTTTTACATAGGAATTTTTACTAGTGTTCGGACACTTTTGTTACCGACTGTAAGTTATTTCAAGATGCAACTCATCGAGCAAAATATACTAGTAGAGTACGGATTCCCTATACTGGCTGCGGATTATGCGCCTTCTTTTGGCGATAATCGTTTTCTTGGTAATTGGTTCTTGGGATTTTGCATATTTTAAATGGTTTGTTCCTGTTACCACCAAAACTCCAAAGAAAAGTCAAACAGAAAAGCTTTCAATCAATAACAAGGATTAGATTACTTGCCTTTCATTTCAGCTAGTGTAGGTCGTGGTTTGTGTTTAATTTATTCCCAGTCGAAATATAAAACAGCGAAACTTGCTTTGGTGGAAGTGGAATGTCAGTTTGGCGGTAGAAAAATCATTTTGGCAAATGAAATGGTGGAATGGTGGGGATGTGATCTTCAGAAACAAAAAAGTTACTAGTCCGGGGTCTACTCTAATATCTCGTTGATGGTGCAACTACATGTATTAAATTTATGTGAAACTTTATGCAGTATTTCTTACAATATAGTTGGCATAAGATTTTTTGTCACACACGCAGACGTTTTCAAAAAATGAACAAATAGTGTTCTGAACCTCTCAAAGCTCTCTTAACAGTGTTGTCAAATTTAGGGAAATTTTTATTCCATATTTACCACTAAATTTTAATCGTAACGGTTGCCTAATCACTTTGAAGATTAATCGTCTATTATGTATATAAAATATCATTCCTCAAAGTTATTGGTGATTATTGAATAAAAATGTTCCTAAATTTGGCAACACTGCCTATAAATGAATCGAAAATCGGAAGCACTGAGCTGAAGAACAACTGGAGGAAATGCTAGACCGGTTTTTGCGTGCCGTTTTTGGAAGGTTTGTCTTCCGAGCTTTGCACGGCAGAAAGCATTTGATATTTTTATATTTCAAAGTAAAATTGTGTAAAGTTTGTCTGTTCGAATAAACATATGCTAAACATGATATTGCAATTTTAAATTTTAATTCTTTAAAGAGTAATAGACGACCCGACAAATGTTGCCTGCCGTGCAAGATTTGACACTGTACGGCAAATGAATGCTGAAAAACTGGCACGCACGAACACTGTGTAAAGGTATTGGAAGCATTTGCTCCAGTTGTTCTTCAGCTCAGTGATCGGAAGTTGAAAATTTTTACGAAACCAACACTTTCTTCGATTGACTAAAGAAGAAAGTAATAATATGGTGAGACACTCACACTACTTTATTTGATTCCCTCTAATATTTTATATCCTCTGAGCCCTGGAACTACACATTCACCAGGGATCAGAGGAAATAATTACTGCAGTAAAGATCCGGCGATTAAACTAACCAAGGCATTCACAACACTAGGTACCATTGCGAGGTTTAAGGGAAGATTCCGTAAGAAGTTCGTAAATGAGAGTTGCGAGGAATCTTCTGTTAAGAGTCACTACTCTACTTAAGAAGGTATTCTACAAGTTTTAAGTAAAAGTTTCAGATTTTGCGAAATATAGCAGGTAGGAAAAAATAGAATAAAGTGGTCAGAAGTCAAATGATGTAGAAATGCAAATTATTTGGAAAAGTATAAAAGGGGGGATTAAAACGATACTTTGGGAGTTTTTGTGAAGTGCGAAGGGGTTGTTGGAGAAGTCTTGAAGAGTGCGAGGGGGAGATGATAGTCAAATGCCGCTCAGGTTATAAAGAATTATAGAGAAGCTTCACGCTTTTACGTATCTATGTTGCTGAAAACTAACGAGAAGTATAAAGTTATTTATTATATTTGAATTGAAGGTATATCTAAGTTATATTTTAGTATACGATTAAGAAGTAACTCCCTTTTCCCCACCTAAGAGATTTAATTAAATATTTGTTAAATTAACCATCAGTCTCAGTGTTTATTCTCTTACAGCAAGTTCTAAATATGAAAGACGGAGGTGCCACTTCATCACAGGGTGCCATGATACGTCTTTACACCACATAACAAAATGGGATTTCTACTCCCCACAGTGAAGTCTACCTCATCAAAAGTTTGGAAACCTGGTGTTCGGACGTTTGGTTGGTTCATAAAAATTTAAAAAACTTTGAAAACCTGCATATTTTCATCGACATTTCTTTTCTTTCTTTTTCCATTTTTTTTCTTTTCTTTTCCTTTCTTTTTTTTTTTTTTTTTCTTTTTTTGAATATTATATAGGTGGAATGTAATGGTTTTAATTTAGATTGGTAAAATGACTAAATTGTTTAACGCTCATACAAAAATAGTAGCTGTGATTTCTACTGAGGAAATATATATACATACATATATATATATATATATATATATATATATATGTATATATATATATATATACAGTCGGTAACAAAAGTCTCCGAACACTGGCAAAAATTCCTGTATAAAAAAAGTACACTTAATACAGTTTTGTTAAATAAATCCTTGTCGAATCCATTTTTTAGACTGACTAAGAACAGGATTCGACAAGGATTTATTTAACAAAATTTTATTTAGTGTATTTTTTTTTTTATATAGGAATTTTTGCTAGTGTTCGGAGACTTTTATTACCGACTGTACACTCTATAACAAAAAAAGCGACGCACCAAGGAGTTATCCGACTGGGACAAAAATTGGTAGATGTGATGTACATGTGGAGAAAAACAATTGATTACAATTTCAAAAAATTTGAATTATTTAATCAAGAGAAAGGGCCTCACAAAGTAAACAAGTCAATAACGCGTTGGTCCACTTCTGGCCCTTAGGTACGCAGTTATTCGGCTTGGTATTAATTGACAGAGCTGGCAGATGTGCTCCTGTGAAGTATCGTGACAAATTCTGTCCAACTGGTGCGTTAGATTGGTAAAATCTCCAGCTGGTTGTAGGACCTTTATTATGATGCTCCAAACATCCTCAGTGGAAGAGAGATCCGGGGACTGAGCTCAACCCTTATCAATGAGCCGTCTATTAAGGGTCTTTGAAGTCTCTGAAGTACCAGTTGCACGTAGGATCGAGGATAATGATGAATTGGAACTTTGAGTACCGCTTTGACGATTGACTGGTTCTCACTTTCTGTCCTCTCTTTAGGTCGACCGTTTCCTCCCTGACGCTGTGTTCGGCCATGGTTCACCCATTCCTGTCAATATTATCTAATAGTGGTATCGCTCCTATCCAATTGTTTAAAAAAATAGCAGATTAGACCAACCGGCTTCTTTGAGCTCAACTACACACCACACTCAAATGTTGACATCTGCACTTGTTGTTTGCGCACCTGTTTGCGAAGCATAATTACTGTCTTTCTCTGAGTAGACGGAATAAAATTCTCGAAGAATTTATGACCTGGAATCAAAATTTCTCATTCTTAATATTCTACCAGTTGTGCAGTTGAGATGCGCTGCAGCGTCGCATGCTCATTCGATGACAGCCAAACTTTAAAATTTTGCCTTTTCCATCGAAACCTGTATGTATGTCAATTTGTGTCCAGTTTGCATTACTCCTTCTTGGTACGTCGCTTTTTTTGTTATAGAGTATATATATATATAAAAAAAAATACCCTCATCTGAAGTCAAATATAACTTAAATTATGGAAATTCTTAAAGCTGTGTTAATTCTTTGAAACGATATTGACATTTCCATTAGTGTATCCGATAACACACAGAGTGCTCGAAAACATTGACTTCGATTTTAATTTCTTAAATATTGATTTTAGAATAACAAATTACAACACTGCATATAAAAAGGTACGCAATGTTATAAAATCGATTAAAATCTTTAAGGCATTTAATTTCAAGAAATAGAATTAATTTTAATTTTTATACGCCCCCATACAAAAAATTTCCAAAGCATAGAATGTGAAGCGTAGAATGTGCCCTAATACATTATTAAGGTAACGTAAATATTTTCAACATTGTAAATTAAAATAAAATGGAGAAAACATCGTAAAAATGGGGAAAGAAAAAAAAAAAAAAAAAAAAAAAAGGCTTCTTTAGCGAAAACTGTAACATTTTTAAGTTATTAATTGAAATGTTCTGACGACCCCATCCCCTTCCCATACCATAATTACATACAGTCGGTAACAAAAATATCCGAACACTAGCAAAAATTCCTATGTAAAAAAAGTACACTTAATACTGTTTTGTTAATTAAATCGTTGTCGAATCGTTCTTAGTCAGTCTAAGAACATGATTCGACAAGGATTTATTTAAAAAAACAGTAGTAACTTTACTTTTTTTATATAGGAATTTTTGCCAGTGTTCGGATACTTTTGTTACCGACTGTACACGCACACTTTTTTAATTTTTTTTTTTTTTTCATTACTGTAAAAATGCAATTATGTGTCGATATACAACTTACAAACAAACTATTTTAGATTGCCAAATTCAAAATCGCTTCCTATATTCAAACAGGTTAAGATAACATTTATATTTTTTCTTAACAAGATAATAATGATTCACTTTATCAAAATACATAGTTTTATCGTGCAAACAACATTGTCAGATAACAGAAACAGATATGTGATCTAATTGAGCAACAATTGATAAAATCTATTAAGACTTCCGCATTTCCTTTCAAGTTAAAAATATATAATAAATAAATGAAAAACCAATGATAGATAAATCGCTGTAAACCAAGTCATTATTCGGCAATAAGAATTTTCGTTTTTAAATCTCAGATCTTACTGTGAACGTTAAATGTTTTTTCTTGACAATAATATGGATATGTTAAATTTTTCGCTTCTAAGCAGTTATTTTAATTCTAGTGTTACGGAAGTATTACTTGTATTCTTGGTGAGTTTATTAAGTGGAGGCTATATTTACAAATATTTCAAGACCAGTAATAGAAATTATCCTCCAGGACCTCTAGGAATTCCAATTCTAGGCTATTTTCCGTTTCTAGGATCGGAACCCCATAAGACGTTATGGAATCTAAAAGAAAAGTACGGGGATGTGATTGGGTAAGTATGCATTAATTTTTATCAACAATCGAGCATAATTTAGATTTCTAGTAATAAATCTTGAGCATATAAACCATTTTTAGCCCTTTTATTGAGTCGAACAACTTAATGCGTTTAGTGAACTGCAGTTTTCGTCACGAAGTACATAATTTTCAGATATATATAACAGGACATTCTCAGTATAAATTTTAAAGTGAAAGTTGTAGCTATTGTAAGAGTTACTGTAAAAATTAACTGCCTTCTCCTGCTTATACACTATGCTGGATATCTTAAATTAAAATTTTCCTGTTTAATAAGCAGTGTGTCGTCAAATTTAGGGACTCTTTTATTCAACTACCACCAATAATTTTGAAGAGTGATATTTGATATACATAATGAACGAATAACCTTCGAAATGAATAGGCAACCTGTTAAGTGGCTCAGTGCCACCTAAGCTTCTTTCACTCCTAGCAATTAAAACTAAGCATTGTTAGTTACAATTTAAGCACTAGTTTACTTAACCTAAATAGCTAGGAGAAGGCCTGAGATCAGTTTAGTATAGTAGGAAAAAAACACTACAGAGCAAGAAACTACAATTTCAGAAATACTGATTATATTTTTTTATTACATGTAATTTTAACATTTACACTTTCGGGAAATCATAGACACCTGGAATGTTCTCATAGTTTCAAGAGAATGGTTAGGTTATTATATAAATAATTTAAGATATCATCATAATTTAGATCACCAACACCATACGAAAAAAAAGGAGAAATTGGACTCACCCCGTTTTAGCAGTTGTGCGATGATACTTAAGGGCAGATCCATGGCCTTTTGCACTCACACACAAGAAAAAAAAATGAGTTTTTATTAATCCATGAGAATGAGGGTCCGTGTCCTCTCGATTCTCTCTATCCTCTCTGAATCATCTTCTCCCTATTTTCTTCCCATCAAAAAAATCCTCCATTCCCCCCTTTTTTTTTTATCTTTTCTTTTTCCCGCCTTCTTACTCTTTTTTCTTTTATTCCTTTTTCCAATCTTAACCAATGTGAAAGTATACCATTTTTATATTATTTTTTTCTCGATCCTCAATGGTCAATATTCCGTTTTTTATTGGTTTCTTTTTCCGCCCCCTTGAATTTTTAGTTTAAATCACGTACCCCTTCATCAAGAACCAAAATTACAGGGGATCTTTTTGCTCCAGGAAAAATAGTCAGGTGAGTTTATCTGAACCTATCCCAACATTCTCAGGTGGCTAGAAAAATTCTCAGGTGGGCCATACGCGTGTGAATCCGCGATATACTCTTTATATAATAATATTTTATAGCTTTTGGGGAAAAAAAGGGCCCTGTTGTGGGGGGTCTTGTTTTTATTTTATGGGGTTTTTTTTATATAGCCTGGGCAGTTTTCCTTTTCTGTTTCCCTGGTTGTAAGTTTCTATCCATAAAGCGTTTTTGTAAATTCTCTAAACTTTTATAATTGGCATCTGAACTTTTATACAGAATGATGCTTTTTCTTCTAAAAGGAAATGGGTGGGTACCTTCAAGCATTTTTAGGTGTGTTTCATGTCTGACATACCGTTTTTATTCCCACACTATTTTTATTTTGTTCCGGTGCCTCCTAACATATATACACTCGACTTGCATAAAAAAAAGAAAAATTTAAAAAAAGAAAAAAAATATTAAAAGTCCGGATTTTTTTTTTTTTTTTTTTTTTTTTTAAAGCTTCTTCTAATAAAGAAAATTAAAAGTAAATTTAGATAAGTAAATAAAAAATCGGGATGAATCCAATTGTTGAAATTTTTCTCCTTCCTCTTTTTTTTTTTGTTTTTTTTGTTTTTGTGTGTTGGTGATCTTTACATTATAGGTATAATTGAACCAGCAAGAAAATCATGTAATAATATTATGCTAAGATACTGGAAGTAAAAGGGTAAATAAATACAATAAATGATATACGAATATATAAGAAGCATAACATACATAGAAGCATAACATAAATGCACAATACTTAAACTAAAGAAAATAATACACACAGAGAGGACGGAAAAAATCATGCATAACATACATTTTTTTTTTTTTTTTTTTTTTTTTTTACTAATAAAGTACAGAGAGAATAAATAAAAGTATTTTAGAGATACTAAATAATACTATTAAAACCCGAAATAATATTAAAATGACCTTAAATAATATGGAAAAAAATCCATGCATACTGTATGAAAGTACGATAAATAAAGTCATGCATAACATACATTTTTTTTTTTTTTTTTTTTTTTGATAAGTTATTTTAAAAGAAAAAATAATTCACTAGTATATACTAAAGGGTTAGTCATGCACCTCTTTGTGTTATAAGAATATTTAGGAAGTCTAAATGAGAGGTGAAAAAAAAATGCGCGAAATGGAATATATAAGCATAAACATATAATGAAAGTAAGAAAATTGTTACATTTATAATAAATAATTAGGTTAGATGCCAATGTGAAATGAATATATCCCTAATATATATACATATATATATATATATATATATATATATATAATTTTTTTTTTTTTTTTTTTTTTTAACTCTTCGACAACAACATGTTACAAATGCCGAGAATATTGTAATGCAAATCCCCAGTATGATTATTATTGAGCTAATAAATTTTATGAAATGTAGGGATATATTCATTGCTGGCATGTTGAAAAAATTCATCCAATTGTTTGCAGTTTGTGCACTAGTGTGTACTGTATTGTTCGTGATTATACTCATTAATTCAATTGATGGCTCCTCCAGGCAAAAGTCTAGCACTTTGCACTGCATAATTTCTTTGGATCGTAGGCATAGTTTTTCTTTGTAGCATTTTTGCTTTCCTGAGAATTTTATTGTGTGCTCTTGTGCCTCGGTTTGTAATAAAAGGGCCTTTGTGTGTAGATCTATAGTTTGGAAAGTGATAATTGCAAGTCCTGCTTGACATGTGCTGAATGCTTGGATTTGCAGGCGCGCAAGAATGGCACATTTATAGCACCCTCTAACTTCAAAAGGTGCTTCTGTAATTTTAGGGCACACCGTATTTACTTGAGTTTGTATTTTGTAATCTTTAAAGAATAGTTGTATTCGAACAGGACTTGACATAAGTAACGTAGAGGTGAGTTTGCCTTCCTTTACTTGGAATAGATGTAAGTGTCGCTCTATTGGAAGTGCAAATTCTTGCGTGTCTTTGAGTTTAATTAACGGGTCAGTGCTAGAACTACATCTCAAGGTGTCCTCGAAAAAGTCACACGATGTAATGTCCTTATCAAAGATAAAGTCCTTTGTGTAAGAGCTATTAGCCTGGATGCTACCTATTGTTCCTGCCTTCGGGCGATTTTTCTCCGATGTAGTGACTAAGTACGCCTCTTGTGGGTTTCCTACCCTTTGCACAAAGGATTCGCTAATGAAGACTTGGGGTTGATTATAGGCTCCGAGCAGAGACACTTTAATTCCATTTTTCGTATAAACACTCCCAGTAAGTGATATATGTGATTGTGTTTGATTCTCGAGATGAGTTAGAGAAATATGATATGAGCATTGTTGACCCGTGATCTTTGATACCTCATAACTGTTTATGAGCTCCGGTTCAAACCAAATTCGATAAAAGTTGCACGCTGGTCTGGTTAGTATCGTACACCCGGTTCCCAGGCCGCCAGCTACACAGTTTGAGATCCCTGGGTATTCTTTGCTATCCGGAGTTTCTGCTTCAAAATTGAGTCCTGATTTTCCGAGCTTTTCTCTTAAACAGTGAACGCCTTGGCCGCAATACTCATTATATATACAGGAGATCTGGGAAATTTGTTTGTGTTGGACTGGAAAAGTGAAATATTGTCTTGTTGTGGAAAATGAACACTTCACTGCTTGGAGTTTTATTTTCATTGAAAAAAGTGATTGGTCTTGTTTATCAAGAAAATAAATGCATGATTCAGAATCAATCGTCGGGAGTGTGATTTCCGCTGTGGTGTGTAATTTACACACGGTTAAACCGTCCGAAGACTCTTGGCACGCACGCAGTTCAGACTGTATTACTGCCTGAGTGTTACAGTCTGAAAGGACTGGTGATATCATTAAACACAAGGATATGATGACAAGGTGTGAAAAGGGAATTTGTGCAGCTTGTTCACCATGGTGTTCTAAGAATTGATACATTGTGACTATTATTTGATTAATAGTTGAGCCACAATAAGATCCGAGCAGCAATGAAAAACGAGCACAGATTTTTAATACTCTCAATAAGGTCCAAATGAGTATCAGCAAACATTGTAATATGTACAGAAATGCTTTCAAAAGGGTTTTTAAACACCATACAAAACCCATGAGAATTAAAATTAATGATATGTAAATAGAATATGTTACGTAACTTGGATAACATTTTAGGTATTTTACAACTTTGATACACATGTAACAATGTCTTTGTTGACAAATTTGTTTTCCTGTAATATGTACTAATCCTGAGACTGTATGCCCTTTCATATTAATGTATGTGAAATGAATCGTTGTCTTAAAGGCTAAGATTTCGTATGGCAATTCTATTGTGAGATCCTGTGGTACGGTATAGATGGCCTCAAAGTCAGTCGTTTTGATGATAACCTTTCCGTTTTCGGGTAAAATAAGTAGCGGATCATTGAAAGTTATTGATAGGTTGTGGTTGGAAAAAACTGCAGTTTCACTTTCCAGGAGGTGCCTTGAGTGGAAGGCTTTCTTTCTCGGAAATGATTTTTTGAAGAAACATGTCTGGAAAGTGATTAGCTTAGGGTTCAGAATCTCTTTTTCCTCAGCGATATGTATAAGTACTGTTTCCTTTGAAGTATTGTCGGAGTTGTTAACTTGTTGCAGAATGAATGATTTTGGCTCTAGGAGTTCATCCTCTGATAATATCAGAGTTTTCGATGAAACAATGCAGTTTGAGCATTTTTGATAGATGCAAGCAGAAGGGGGAAGCATGATCTGCTTCACAGCTGATTTAGTGAGTTCCATGCATATGTATTGATTTTCTTTGAATTCACAATGTTGGACGTGGCTGTGTCGGTAAGGCATTACTGAGTGTAGGAGAAATAAGCAAATGAGTCCTAAAGAAAGGAAATGAGACCAATTACCCTTCATATAATGTGGTGATCTAGTTCATTTTATTTTATTTAGTTTTTATTTTATTTTATTTTATTTATTTATTTTTATTTTTATTTATTTTTTTATTTTTTTATTTTTATTTTTTTATTTATTTATTTTTATTTTATTTTTTATTTATTTATTTATTTATTTTATTTTATTTTTTTTTTTTTTTTTTTTTTGTCAAAAGGAAAAGAAAATGAAAAGGAAGGAACGAAGAAAAAAAAGAAAAGAAAATTTAATCCAATTTCTCACTAAGCTTTTGTAAAAATGCAATTGGGGCAGGAGTTTCTTCATTGTAATTATGAGGGGTTTCTGTTAAAGAAAGTGTCCATTTGAAAATTCTATCCGCTAAGTTAGGGGCTTGTTCAGTGGAAACCGCAGAAATGCTACTATTGTGTGAGTGTGACAAAGATCTTAAGGGATATCTGTGAATGTGGGAGGGAGGAGGTTCTGTCGTGCTATTTTCCAAATGCTCAATGTGATATATTTCCGTAGAGTCAGATTTACACGGAGAAGGAATTGCATTTTCCTTAGGCACAATAACACTCGTTTCTCTAGACATACAGTCATTTGAAGTTTGTGAAGAAGTGTCCTGCATTGAGAGTAAGTAATATGGGAGACTTTCACTTGATTCATCTCCGAAAGTCGCATAAGGTTTTTCATCGTACTTGGGAAGAGCCAGTGGCGGTTTGTTTTCATTCTCTTTTACTATATACGTAGAATAATCAAGTAGAGGGTTTCTTTCCGTATAAGGAATTAACCTCAGGGTATTAACTTTGATTGGTTTTGCTTTTGGATCATTTATGTGTATTACCGTGATTAGAACTCTATTGTGAATTTCGAGAACTCGATATGGTCCACTGAACTGTCTTTTCTTAGGGAGCTGAGAATGTCTGTCACATTCTGGAGTATAAAGGAAAGTTAAATCGCCTACTTTAAAGTCTCTGTATTTTGCTTTTTTGTGTTGATAGCTCTCTTGTTTCTCTGCATTCTCAATTAAAGATTTTTGAACGTCTTTAAAAATTTTTTGATATTGTATAGTTTTATTAGTTATGAAATCACGGTAGTTAGTAAGGGTCTTTTTTATATCTTCCGATAGAATGTCCGTGGGAATTTTAGTGTCATAAGATAAATGTAAGAAAGAAGGTTTTTCATTTATAGTTGAATGAATTGTGGAGTTATAAAATAATTCATAAAAATTTATATATTCATCCCATTGTTTTGTATCTTGCGCGAAAATAGAGAGAGATTTTTTTATATTGGGATTAATTCTCTCACACGCGCCATTGCTCATGGGATGCAGTGGTGTGGTATTAATTTTACTGACACCTAATTTTTGGCATAGAATTCGAAAAACTTCACTCATATATGATGATCCTTTATCGGAATATAGGTATCGCGGGAAACCAAAAGTACACGCATAATCCAAAAATTTATTTGCAACTGTGTTTGCGGACTGGTCCGGAATTGCAAACATTTTTACAAATTTTGTGAATTTGTCAACGAAAGTTATGATGTAGGAATTTCCTCTATTGGTTGTGGGTAATTTTCCTAAAAAATCCGTAGATACAAATTGCATAGGTGCAGAAGGGATGAAATTTCGTTGTATAGGAATGGGAGCAAATCTATTGGGTGATTTAAATGATATGCATTGTTTGCATGTGCTTACAAAATGTTTAGTGTCAGCATATAAGCCTTCCCAGTAGTATTTCTCTCTAATGGCATTGTATGTTTTTATATGTCCAAAATGCGGTGAATGTTTAATGGTGAGAATGTGTGGTTTGAATATATCGGGGATAACAATTTGCTGAACCTTTTGCGTTCCTCGAAGTCGAGGAATATAAGCCGTGTGCATTAATAAGTTGTTTTTTATCCAATATTCACTTTTGTTTGATGATGGCTGATTTTGTAACTGATTTATTAATTTTGACAACTTAGTATCTTTAAGTTGAGCTTCCTTAATGTCTTCAATGGTAGGTAAATCAATTTGAATAGTATTTATAAAATGGTTATCTAATTGTGTATTCTGCGCCATTTCCGATGTTAAGTTTTTGTGTGGAAAATGCGCTTTTGTGTAAAATAGGATATACGGCTTCTGCTGTAGTACTTCATTTAAGTCTACTCTTTTGACAATAGAATCGTCCATTTTAAACCAATGATCATTCGGATCCTTAACGTATGCGTAATAATGCCCTGAGTTGGGAGAAATCCCATCATGTACAACAATAGCATTTAAATTATAAAAATTCTGAGTGTAATTGTTCTGTGACATATATGGTGCAATATCTAATTTATTTGGAAAATTTATGTATTGATCTAATTTTTCTACTGATTTAGTGGTTGGATTAAACCTAAATCTATTAAGCTGAAAAGTGAGTACGGGTGGCGCTTGAAGAATTTTCGTTTGTTTAGTGATTTGTTGATACAGACAACATTGAGGGCAGAATATGCAATTGTCGTCTGATAAATTTTCAATATTCGTTAATTCCATGAGTGAGTCTTCTAATGAAAACGTATGTTGGGTAATGTTACATGCTATATCTAAAAACTTTTGTGAATTAGAAAATTTTCGATTGCATTTTGCGCACATAAATTCTGAATTAATGGTTCCTGCAAATGTTTGGTCAATAACAGTCTTATTGTTTTATTTAGTGGCTGAACCCTGTTCAGTGTTATGTATTATGCATGCAGAATGTAACTTGTCTAGAAAATACCTAAGATATTCATGTGCGTCGCCCTGTACACCATATTGGAAATGCGGCGCTATCAAATATAGACAGTTATGCATGTCTACCGGATCAATCACATGATGACTTTTTTCTTTGACTATGTTTACATGTAATTTGAATTTACAAAGTAAGCAGTTATGAAAGTCATTACATGGTACATGATAATTAATGTCAAAGATTTTATTTACTAGTGGAGCACAGTAAGTCAAGCATTGCAAAATACTATTCATAAAGCAAGTGTTTCCCTTGTTCAGTAAACCTGGTCCTATTTTATTTTCCGTATTATAGTTCATGTTTGCATAGTGAATTTGATTTATCTGAACAGTATGTGAATTTTGATTTCTAGGTTTAGGTAAGTTTTTCTTTAGAGTATTCAAATGTGAATTTTCCTGTTTGGAATTTTGATTTTGTGAATTAGTAAGTAAATTCTCGTTTGAGCTCTCCGCAAAAAAGTCTCTAGATAAAATATCTGCTATTTGATTGTCTTTAGTGGAGATATGTTCAAAGACATAATTATAATCAAATAAGAATGCAAACCAGCGTGTAATTCGATTTCCTGGCGATTCGAGTTTTGATAATTTTGTAATAGCTGCATTATCACAACGTATAGTAAATTTCCTACCATATAAATAATATTTAAAGCTTTTTATGGCTTCTACTATAGAAAGAAGTTCCTTTTCCATAATTGTATAATGAAGTTGTGCGTTATTTAATTTCTTTGAAAAGTACGCTATGGGATGTATAATGTCATGTTTGTCTTTTTGCCCTAAACATGCACCTAAAGCGGAGTCACTGCTATCTGTGGAGAGAATAAAGGGTTTGTCAAAATCGGGGTGTACTAAGATAGGGGGTTCGGAAAGTTTCTGTTTTAGAATGTCAAAAGAACGCTGGGCAGCGGGAGTCCAAAGAAAGCGCTGTTTCTTTTTAGTGAGGTCTGTGAGTGGTATTGTTAATTCTGAAAAATGTTTTATAAATCGTCTATAATATCCTAAGACTCCAATTAAACGTCTAACTTTACGAACGGTATTGGGGATTGGAAATTGCGTAATTTTTTTAATATTTTCATCCACTGGTCGAATATCAAATGCTGTAAGTTTGTGACCTAAAAAATTTATTTCTGGTAAGAGAAAACAGCATTTCGCGGGATTTATAGTAAGTCCAAAGAGCCTGATTCTTTCGAAAAGTTGCCTCAATTTATAAATCAGGTCATCTACACTTTCAGATACTATACAAAAATCATCAATGAAATTTGATATTTTTAAATTTGATATTGGGGCGAGGAGTTTATCGGAGAGTTGACTGAAACATTCACTGGAGGCATTTAATCCCTGAGGAAGTACTGTGTATCTGAAACTACCATATGGGGAATTAAAAGTTGTCATATCTCTGTCCTCTGGTTTTAAAGGAATCTGCCAAAATGATGAGGAAAGATCAAGAGATGTAAAATATTTTGAGCCTCGTAATTTTTCAAGTAAATGATGAATTATTGGCAGCTTATACCGGGGATATTTTAAATGCATATTTAAAGCACGAAAATCATTGACAATTCTCCAATTTTGTTTGTTTGGTTCACCTACATTATTCCGTTTTCTTATCATTAAAAGTGGAAAACTGATGTGGCTATCTGATCTTTCTATGATGTTTGCTTGGAGCAAATCATCTAGTTGACGTTTTAATTCGTCCTGTAATGCGTGTGGGACTGGATAAGGACGTATAGATGGCAATTTTGAAATGTCTACGTGTAAAGTTGGTGTTATCATTTGTGTTCGACCTATGGTTTGGATTCGTTTGCTGAAAATATCAGCATATTCAAAAAGGAGAGATAAAAGTTTGTTTCTAGTATAAGTATCTACTATATGCGTTAAATTAAAGTCTGTCTCTTTTAATTCTTTCTTTCTTAATTCTGTAATTTGAGACATATCTCTATGTATTTTCTCTTCTGAAATTATACCTAGACGTGAGTTTTTATTCAAAGCTATTTGCTGGGTAGTTAAGTTAGAGATTAGTATTGATATATGTTTTTTGTCATTATCTATTGGTAAGGCTTCCGACATATTAATGTTCACATTATTAAGAATGCGTGTGAAATTTAAAGAATGTATTTGTTTTAGAGGTGTGTCAGTCTTTAAGAATATTCTACGAGTCTCTTTAGGCAATAAAATTTGTTTCGTTTCCAGTCTCGCAAAATTTTGAGGAATTGCATTATGTATCGGAGGAGAATTTGCATCACGAATTTTTACGATGGTAGATCCGGATCGTAATGTGTCAGAATCTAGGCAAATAATACATTTGTATAATTTTAATAGGTCATAACCAATAATCGCATTGTACTGAGTTGAGAGAGAATTTTGTACGACATAAAATTTATGTGTAATTTCTTTGTTACCTAAACGTATAGGAATTATGTAACATCCTACAATTTGCATATAGTTACCGGAAATGGATTTTATTTTTACATCAATATCACACGAAGTAATGGAAGAATGATGCTTTATTTTGTTAAAAATCTTATTTTCTAGAATCGAACAGGAAGCCCCTGTGTCAAGAAGGGATATTGCATAATAATCTACAAATAGAATATCTATTACTGGTAAATACTGGTGCTTGAAGTTGACAATAGGAGCATTTGTATTAATCATAAGCGTCGGTAATTGCTTGTTTAACCGAATATAATAATTATCCGGTCTTTTACAATTTGCAATAAATTCACTATTTTGGGAATTCAGGGTGTCCGACGCAAATTTTCCCCCCGAATTCCTTAATCGTTTAAAGGACGGTTGTTAGGAATTCTCTGAGAGTTGAATCTCCTTCTTTCGTTCGAGGGAATCGGGAGTGTAGAATGATTATAAGATACATTGCCTTGTTGTCGAGGGCGATAATAGCATCTGTCAGGAGTGTGATTTTGCCGTGAGCAATAGTTGCATGGTGGAAAATTTTGCCTCCGAAAATGTACAGAGGGTCTGAAATGAGGCTGTTGAACTCTCGGTTCGCTATTCATGTTCGTATACCGGCCGAAATTTTGTCTATTGTGATGTGGTTTAGAGAATGTATTTTGTCGAGATAATGATTTTACTCTCAATTCATCTATTTGCTTCGTGAGAGAAGCAATACTCTCTTCCGTTTTTTGAGAATGATAACTTAGAAGTTTTATTAAGGCGTCTTGGTCTGTAGTAGCATTAAGATTGGGATTGCCCGTTAAATTATTTATCGTATTAGGTGTTTGTTCTTGAGAGTCATTTGTCTGAAGTAATTCTACGAAACTTAATGCCTCTTTAAAAGATTGTGGATCTTTCATGAGAGTGGGTTTTTTAAATTCAGGCCTTAGGCCTTCTAAGAATTTTGAAAGTTTAGATTGCTCAAATAGAGCCTGTACATCGGGATTAGATATATTAAAATTTCCGAAAAATTTTTGGGTTACATCTGTAACTCTAGAGGCATACACTTTTGCTAATTCATTGGGCTCCATACGGCAATTTGCAAATTGATGTTGCCTGGCAGTTAAGCTCGATTTGGTATCAAAATACTCTAAAAATTTTGCTTTAAATTCCGGGTAGGATGTTTCCTGAGATAAATCAGGATTATTAATAATATGCGACAGCGCATCACCCCTAATTCGACTCTTTAAAATTAGCAATTTTTCAGGGTCAGTGCATTTTGCAATAGATAGGACTTGATCAACATTATCGATAAAGAACTTCGGGGTAACAGCACTTTGGTTGTCAAATTGTGGGATAATGCTGTGGAACCCCGCTAACTTAGCTACTAATGCCCCTGAATTATTTTGAGTGTTGTCGTGTTCACCGGAAGTTGGAGTGTCCGGCATTTTGAATTTTCAAATGGACAGGTAAATAGTATACAAAATTTCTATAGTAAAATTTTAGTAAGGAATTGGGAGTGGAGACTCAATGAATTGGATTAAATTATAAAAATTCTATTAACACTGGACTAAATAAAGAATTCTTACATACACAAATAAAATCACCATAAAGTAAAAACAGATTTTTTTTTTTTATAACCTGGAATTTAGTAAACTGGTAGAAAATTTGTTTACAGTACCCCCCCCCCCCCCCCCGTTATTTAAATGACAATGAAAAGGAGTAACGTTAAAAGCTAGTTATTGTTAACACATTATTTAAGAAATGTTAATAAATTTATGATAAATGGGAAAATAATTAGCAACCAGCAAGGATCAAATTCACGAATTGAAAGAGATTTGAAATAAGTAGTAACGTTAAATTGGAAAGTACAAACATAAAGTAAAGTTAGAATAAAATATGTAACATTCGTTATGAAAATAGATAAGTACTAATATGAAGGGAAAATTAGAATATTAATAGAGATTTAAAAAAAAGAAAATAACTAATCTTTGATAATTAATAATATAGATTCAAAAGAATGCAAGATACAAAGGCAACTAAAGAAAATGAAAGTTTAAATGCAAATTGTTATTAAAATATTCCCAAAATAAATGCCGGAAAATGTTGTAACAACAGAAAAAAATAGATGCAATAACACTAAAAAAAAAGAAACAGAAGGAAATATTGTAACTAGCAAATGAATTATTTTTAGCTAATTACTGGGATAAAATAGAAATGTCTATATTTCTTTTAGTTAATGTATACAGATAACTAAGGTTTTTTTTTTTTTTTTTTAATTAATAATTTGCTCCTAATTGATAATTTATTTATTAAAGTTTCATGCTCTGTATATATATATAAAATAAAATTTTAAAATTTCTAATTACTACGACTAAATATTAATTTAAGTATGTTCGTAATTGGTCACGCACCATTTTGTTAAGTGGCTCAGTGCCACCTAAGCTTCTTTCACTCCTAGCAATTAAAACTAAGCATTGTTAGTTACAATTTAAGCACTAGTTTACTTAACCTAAATAGCTAGGAGAAGGCCTGAGATCAGTTTAGTATAGTAGGAAAAAAACACTACAGAGCAAGAAACTACAATTTCAGAAATACTGATTATATTTTTTTATTACATGTAATTTTAACATTTACACTTTCGGGAAATCATAGACACCTGGAATGTTCTCATAGTTTCAAGAGAATGGTTAGGTTATTATATAAATAATATAAGATATCATCATAATTTAGATCACCAACACCATTCCGGTGCCTCCTAACAAACCGTTAGAGTTAAAATTTAGCGGTAGATATTGGATAAAAAGAGTCCCTAAATTTGGGGGCCACATTAGCCCAGTCGATAGAGCACCGAGCCCAAAATTGGAAGATTGCATGTTCGATACTCGAATCGCCCAAAGACCGTTGTGTACACTAATGGTGGCTGGTGCACGTAAAATCAATCATCACCGCAATGCTCTCCCTGTCCCCATCCAAATTATACCTCTGGAGGTCACCGAAGTGGGGGGAACCATCCCCTCCGTGGAGGATCAAAATTCTGATGACATGTCTCCGGACCATCTTTAGGGGTGCGTCCCAGACTGTCGACAGTTACCCATTGCTCAGTACTAGTGCAACGTTAAATCTGTATACTATTCTATAAATCTACATAATCGGAAATAATGGTAACATAAAAAAAATTCGGCCCAATATTACTGTATATAGAGAAATTATTTAAATTATATTGCATATTGCGTGCCAATTACAATGTTTTTCGAGACAGTTTGGCGAGCTTTCACGCTAAACAGAAAGTGTTTTCATCTGCAAGTGACAGCCTTTTTTTTTTTTTTTCATACGTACATACAGTTAATAAAAAATAATATAAACCAAACTGCATCTGATAATTTTTTGAAATAGTATTATTTTTATTAATTAGAAAAATGGGGGAATGATTGTGAGGGAATGAAAAATTTCTTCTAGAAACTACTTTATAAAAATATGATTAGGTTTAGTTGTATTCTCAAACACTAGATATTTATTAAAACATATTTTTATTACTATAATAACATAAAAAAGCAAATTTGATTTCTTTTAGTTAACTTTATAATGAATGAGGGAATGGCGTACAATAAAAATACTGTATTTCCAGGGCCGTGCTTAGAGGGGGGCGACCGAGGCGGTCGCCCAGGGCGGCTAACAGCTAGGGGCGGCTAAAAATAACAAAACTTCAGCTAAAAATTAGGTTTACTAAAATTGTTAGATTTTTTTAAAAACAGGATTGGATTGGATTTGGGAATAAGGCAGATTGACTGCTGTAAGTCCTAGACCTGAGGAGGAGTGCCCTCCGTGGGGGTCTTTGTAAGGGGTCCTAGCCCGTAATTACACAAGTTTCGGAGAAAACCATGGAAAGCTCGGATCGGCTAGGCCGACAAGCGCGACTTGGGATTGAACCCGGAACCTCATGTCTACCAGCTTTGAGCGCATAACCACTCGGCTGCTGGAGGCTTATTTTAAAAACAGAGGAAAAAAAAAAACTTGATAACTTTTCATCTATGGCAACCTGGCAGTTTTTGGCTTTAAAGGATAGTTTTCAGAAGCAGAAGGAGGGAAATAATTTTAGTGCCTAGTATGGTGGCTAAAATCTTTTGCCTAGGAGGGCGGCTAAAATCTTTCGCCCAGGGCGGTTAAAAGTGTAGGCACGGCCCTGTGTATTTCAATCTAACGTTTGAGAGCCTTATGCAACTCATTGTAAAAAGTTTCGAACAGAACACAATATGGCTTTTTACTTTGCTGCTATACAAATTAAGTTTGACTTATATAAAGCACGTGCTGCCATTAATGGAGTAAGTAGGGGTGTAATTATAGTTTGATGAGGGAATGATATCTAATACCAGGGACAACAATAAAGTGTGTTCTAATTTCTTTCATTGCATAATACATAAATGTAGTGTAATGGATAAATATTTATTAAAGTATGTTTAATGAATTTTCAATTAAAATAATCTAAATATACGTGCATTAATACCATAGAAACCATTTTATTTACTTACATGTTTGAATGGGGACACAGTGAGGGAATGATATTTTGCATTTCAAAAAATATTTTTAAATTATATTTAAATTCCAGTACCCAAAGAATTACAGTTTATATGCATAACTAATTAATATTGATAGTTCTGACAGCTTTTTGTTTTTGTGATTTTAAAAATATGCCCTCAAGATTACTGGGACATGAAATGACCACTTTTCAGAGAATTACTCATATATTATAATGACAAAATATAATCTAACACATAATTACGTCATCTGAATTTCAATAGCATTATCTCCGTGTATTCTTTATTCAAAATAGTTTAACCAAATAAACCTGAAAAATGAATTTCAACGCTTTCGAAAATGATGGCTGCAATTTCATTATATGTATATTATTATTATTATTATTATTATTATTATTGGTATTATTATTATTAATTAAAACTCATGTTTTATTTTAAATAAAAATTTGATTATTGATGTATATGTTATTATTTCTTAGTTTGAAAATGCGTAAAAAAAGTAACACTTCATATGAATTTTATTTCTCCCTCTATCCATTAAACATGTAAATTATTTGCTTTTCACTTGCGCATCGTTTTGGCAAAAATTGATTAAAACTTGTTTTCGTTAGTGAAATACAGATAATCAAAAAGCATTGTTTATTCCTTTGTATTTAAAGCTTGCAGTATTAACTATAAGAAACCACGGCTTGCTAATACTTTGCTCTCCATAACTGCGAAAAAAAAAAAAATAATAATAATAAATAAAGATTCAAGAACCATATTTTTCAGATAAATCCCATTTACTCATATAGTCTCTTTCGGACTTACGTGTTTCTAGCTACGACATCACTAAGCATTTCCGGTTTCACTTTTTCGACTGCGATGACAAAGCCCTTATACTCTTTAGTCCTGACCTACACCACAGTTGGTATTAGTACAAGAAATTATCTATCTACTTCTACACTTACTACATTACATAATTACATTTTAAAAGCTGAGACAGCTTTTCGCTATAAATCATGAACGTATATAATAATAAGCTTGCAAGTTTTGCGTTCATATTTACTCTTTCTCTTTTCACCTAAAAATCTTTGACGGTGTAAATATCAAATATTTAAATTATTTGATATTTAATTTATATATATATATATACTGTATATTTATTTTTACAATTACAAATATAAAAATTTCAGAATTAAATGTCCTACACAACAAAAAAATTGCCCATAGTATAGTACTAGTGCGACGTAAAAACCACTCAACCTACACACAAAATATATAAATAAATAAATATTAAAAGAAGGCCTTAGTTATTTGTGTATAAGTCGACTGACGCTAATGCTTTGTTTAATAAATATTTATTTGAAGCGTGCATCTGCATAAAGCTTTACACTTAAAAGCATTGACACGCATAAATAGCATTGATGAAAACTTAAAATATGTATGTTCTAAAATAATTAAATGCAAAAATTTCATATGTGTGATCTACCTGATATTTTCTTCAATTTTAGGGCTGAAAAACCCTTTCATGAACTTTTGCTCATACTTTTCCATTTTTCTTTTACAAAGCTTGTAAAAGAAATTACTACTAATAGATATTAACACTTTCGCGACCGCTGGTGTAAATTCACGTCATATGAAAATTTATAACTCCGCCAGTAGGCGGTTCTTTAGGTTACATAGGTTATATTATTTCTGGACAATATACCCAATATCACCATTTGTGCAATCAGTGCACTAAGGATACAAATATTTTGATTTGAAAGAGTATAATTATAACGAATGTCCATTTATATTATAAATTTTAATACAGACAATATTCATTTAAACTAATGTAATGTAAAAGAATAACGCCCACAGGTGGAGCTTACTATAAAAATGACAAAAACATGCGGTCGTGAAAATATTAAAGTTTTTTTTTTTTTTTTTTTTTTGGAGGGGGGGGGTGTTTGTTTAATTCTTTGGATACATCTCATAAATTGTCCGCATACCAAATTTTATAGGTAACACATATTTTATAACTATATTTTATAGTAACCTCGCTATGAAATTTGGTATCTGCTATAACCCCATAACTGCCAATATTTTAATTTATTCGGGAGTATTTTTAACCCCGCCTCTATTTCGTACCACTTATTTTTTAAAAGTAATTTTGTCTTATTTTATCGAAGTTATATATTGGAGAAAATTTTTCTATAAATGAAGTGGTGCGAAATAAAGGCGGGGCTAAAAATACTCCGGAATAAATTAAAATATTGGCAGCTATGTAACTCGGTATGTAATATAACTTGCAGGGGTCGCAGTTTCCGCCTTTTTTTCAGGACATTTTTCAAAATGAGAAATATATGCATTTTTTGCTACCATAATTTTTATGCAATGATTTCCATACTGTTGAATCACGACATATTACTTTAAAAATACAATAACGATTTCTCTAAGAAAGAAGTGGTGGAGAAGAGGCAAAATTTTCTCATATTTGAAAGTGTCCTGAAAAAGAGGCGGAGACTATTATCCCTGAACTCGCTATAGCCCGTTTTATCTGCTAGATGCTACATTTATACCAAATGTTTAATTTGTTGTAAACCTCCCTGTACCGTAATGAATATATGAACTTTTACAATGACTTTTGGGTATACCAGAAAAATATTTTTTTTATTTTATCTCCACAATTTTTTTTTATTCCTGCCAAAGGCAGGGATGGAACACTGGTGCAGAATTCATACCACTATGAATGAAATAAAATTTTCTACTTCTTAAATACACGATAATATAGGTAGAGGAATTTCATAAACAAATACCAGTATGAATTCTGCGCCAGTGTTCCATCCCTGCAAGGAAACAATATTTATTTATCTTCCTTTTTATTGAAGAAGGCGGGGTTTCCAATTCAACATATTCAAGCATCGCTGCCAATATTTTAATTTATTCCGGAGTATTTTTAGCCCCGCGTCTATTTCGAATCACTTATTTTTTAGAAGTAATTTTGTCTTATTTTATCGAAGTTATGCATTGGAGAAATTTTTTTTATAAATAAAACGGTGCGAAATAAAGGCGGGGCTAAAAGTACTCCAGAATAAATTAAAATATTGGCAGCTATGATTAAGGGCATTTTCCTTTATTTTGAACAATAAACTACACTTTCTGATGTTTCTCTGAGAAGTCATCTCATTATTTAGCAAAATGGTTTTTATAAATGCAAACTTTTAAGTTTTTTGTGAACAAGAATGCTTTTACAGGATTTTTTTTTTTTTTGTGTGTGTGTGTGTGTTTGTGTAGTAATGTCTATTGATTATATAAAATAAAAATCTGTATTAAAATTTTCTGATATCCGAAAAGCATAAAAGTTCACAACATGGGATGGTTTTCATGTATTTATGATTAAATCAATTAAATTTTATACTCAGCACTCGATATGTAAATGCCACTAGCTTATATACATCGATGTCCCATAAATTACAGTGAATATGTAAATCCCTTTTTATTATTATTATTATTATTATTTTAAGCCAAGTATTATTTTAGAGGAAAGCCTAAAGACTCGACTAATTTTTCCCAAAAAACTTATTTTTAGGTGACCTGCTTGAAATACGTCAATGAAGATTTTTGTAGTATTAATGCACGTAGCAATTGCCCACACAACAAAATATTTTGTTTTGGACATTTTTTCATATTTAGGAAAAGCATGACACTCATGTTATCCTCTTATAATTATCTCAATTATTAATTTCTTTTTGATATTTTTAATTAAATTGAATTCTTTAGCAAATTTAATTTTAAATTACATTTGAAGAAAAATTACATAAATATAAATTTTTCTAAGTTTATTTATTCTATCTGTGATATGAATTTAAAAAATGCCTCTTAACACGTACTTTATCGTTTAAAATTATTTTTGGAATTTCATTATAGAAGCAAAGAGAGTTGATAGGCGAAATAATAAAACTCTTACTGGGTTTATTTATTAATTTCTGTTTTATATTATCTTTCAGTAATTCCTCCTAATTTTTGCTAATTGTTATTTCATTAATTATTTTACTTTAACTATATATATATACATATATATATATATACATTTGGTAACAAAAGTCTCCGAACACTAGCAGAAAGTCCTATATAAAATAAGTACACTTAGTACATACTTGCCAACCATCTCATTAATAACCGTACAATTGTTAACGACCCCTGAAAAAACGCCCCTTTTCTCACACCACTATATTTTTAGAGTAATTCTCTCCAAATGTTGTTACGATTAAATAAGGCTAAAATTACTCTAAAAAATTATTGATGTGAAAAAAAAGGTGGGTACTAAAATTGTACGGTTCATAATGAGATGGTTGGCAAGTATGTTAATACAGTTTTGTTAAATAAATCCTTGTCGAACCCTGTTCTTAGTCAGTCTAAAAACAGGATTCGACAAGGATTTATTTAACAAAACTGTATTAAGTGTATTTTTTTTATAAAAGAATTTTTGCTAGTGTTCGGAGACTTTTGTTACCGACTGTATATATTTTTTTCAAAGCTTACATTATTATATTTTTAAAAGTTAAATTTTACGTAATTCGAAAGGAAATTTTGTTAAATAAACTATTTTTATAGGAGTGGAGATTGTGTTAAATCAATTAAAATTCGAAAAATATATAGATCCATCGTATATACAGTGCTATGTAAGGTGTGATCGTTTCACATGTTGTAAGCTCATTTGAATATTGGCTTCTGCATATGCTAGTCGATCAAAATTTAGATAATTCTGTTTTTATTTATGCTTAAATTAATAAAATTGGCAACTGTGCAAAAGGATACATATACATAGCTGCCAATATTTTAATTTATTCCGGAGTACTTTTAGCCCCGCCTTTATTTAGCACAACTTTATTTAAAGAAAAATTTTCTTCAGTATAAAACTTCGAAAAAATAAGACAAAATTACTTTTAAAAAATAAGTGGTACGTAATAAAGGCGGGGCTAATAATACTCCGGAATAAATTAAAACATTGGCAGCTATGGATATAGTAATATATTAGGTGTACCGGAAAGTTATGTCGTTTTGAATTAATAAAATGAAACCGGAAATTTTTGTTTAACAGTGTTTACATGGTACTTTACAAATAACCATCTTATAAGTTACCTAAGAATATTTTAAATTTTATCCAGGTTAAATTTCCGATGTCAGTATTTTAATTCAAAACGACAGAACTTTCCGGTACACCTAATATATAGATCTATCATCCCCATGTTATCGAGCAAAAATTTTTGGTGCCGAAAAATTTCAAAAATCAGCCATTAGAAAATATTGAAAAAAAGAAAAACGAATTTTAAACTGTATCTGGAGTTTTTCATTCACCTTTAGTAAATAAATTATTCATAAATTTTATTTACTAAATTATCCGTGTGTATTCCTGTATGTAATTTACTCGGGGAAAGACAGCCATTAGAGTGACTTTTCCCGACAAAAAAGCAATAACTTTTTTCCCCTCCATGATCAATCTATGTTTTATTACTGTATCTATGAGCAAAAATCATTTCATTGTGTCCCATGTCATTTGTTGAACAAATAAATGTATGGAATGGGGAGTTGTGCTGATACAGTCTTTTACTGCAAACCTGATTTCCATACATTTACTTCATATATTATGCACCAACACCACCTATAGGTCATATTTTAAACTATTTTATCCTTTAAAAAATGTGCAAACTGCAATAATTAGTGTATGTTCTTTCAAACAGGTTCTGATTTAAACAGGGGCACCCAGAGCATATATCCCGGCTCTGAATAACAGGGTCCTTAAAACTGGCCAGAAAATACCACTTTGCCTTTTATATTGCCCCATAAAATGGCAAAAAATGGTATTATAAAATGCAAAATTTTGTCATTTTATTCCTATATATAGACATATGTACAGGTATATGTACCTTTGCTGATTGGTGCACAGTGCGAAGGTGGAGAGAGGGGGCCTCGAATGTATGTGGGCCCCAGGCCTCCCATAAAATTAATCAGGCACTGCTTTCAAATGAATTTGAAAGTTTTAACGAACTTTTGGCGCATCCGATACGTACAGTGTGTTATACCATAGGTGCCAAGTCTCCCGTTTTTCAAGGGAGACTTCAAACCGGAAAATTTTTATAACCGTTTTTGGTAATATTAATCGTCGAAAATTTATATAATATAATCCATTTACTGGTGTCAATTCTGAAATACTGGTGTCAATTTTTATTTAAAAGTTAAAAATGTTGGCAGCTCTGGTTATACTCTTGCCTGTATAGTGCATATAGTGCCTGTATAGTGAATGTAGTAGTTAATGAACATACAATTTAGTGCGGATGTTTACTACAAGATAAATTAAATTAGTGAAAATAAAGATTTTTCATTTTATTTTTATTTTTTTATATAAATAAATACTAGAGAAATGAGATAAAAATAAACAAATTGTACATGCGTAAAATTCGACAGCTTTTTGAACTGTTGTTAGATTACAATAACACATACATGTATTCAAAATTAAAAAATTAATAAAATTATATCTATGTATGCTTTATTGTGTGCTAAAACACAAGACCTTAGTTCGCGCCCCTCACAAATGCTCCAGCTCCAAGCTTCGATGGCTCCAACTTGCTCCTTCTGATGCGCATGCGCGCAGACTTGCGGCTGTGAGATAGCATGCATTTGCAGTCTGCATCCTGAATTCATCATATCATTTGCGCTATCCGCAGCGATTAATTTAAATAAACATTTCTATAAGCTAAAACCTTTTTTTTTTATTTTTTTTTTTTTATTTCTTTCTTTTCTTTCTTTCTTTCTTTATTATTATTATTATTATTATTATTATTGAAAGTTTTTATTAAAAGTTCATTTTTATAAAGTTAACTTTCATTAATTATAAAAAGGGGCAGGGGTAAAGAAATGATTTAAAGAGGTATTTAAAAAAAATGTTTGCAGAAATTTTTATTCAATAATCTTATAAAAAACATATTTTTATTTTTTATAAATTTTTTTCCCAGATCTGTTTAACATTTTTTAAGATATATTTATAAAATAACAGAAATTCATAAGACATGAAGATGAGCTTGAGCTTATAACTTAAAATCAGGTTTATTAACATTTGTGTTTTTCTTTATATTATTTTTGCACATGACATATTTAATATGTAGTTTTAAAATTGATAGAAAATAATTAATGAAATAAATCTAAATTACACATGTACATTTTTTTTTTTTTTTTTTTTTTTTTTTTTACTTTTTATTAATATTGTTCGTTATTGTTACCAGTTTATTTTTACATTAAAAAAAATAGTTAATGTTAAAATTATGCTGCATTAACTTTGTAAGTTTTAAAGAAAAATAAATTTAAATATTCTGCTATGCATAAATGCATTTTCCTTAGACACAGAAAAATTTAGTATTACCATAATTTTAATATACTGGTATTTAATTTTACGGAGAATTAATTCACATACTCATACCAATATTTATCAAAATTTTATAAGATTTGGAAAGTACTTAAGGTTGTGGGGATTAAGGCCGATTGACTGCTCTGGGGTCTTAGGCCTATGAATGGAATGCCCTCCGTGGGGGTCTTTCTAAATGGTTTTAACCTACACAAGTTTTAGAGAAAACTCTGAACGACTAGGACGATGAGTGCGACCTGGGATCTAACCCGGCACCTCACATTTACGAGCTTCGAGCGCAGAACCACTCGGCCGCTGTAGGCTTGGAAAGTACTTAAGGAAATACTTCACATTATTTAACAGATAACCTAACCCATTGTTATTCTGTGGAGAAATTAGTCTTGTGAGCTACTCATTGACAAATGTATTTTTTTACGTTTAAAAAATTCACAATTACAAAATACATAACCGTTCAAATGTTCTTATTTTTACAAAAGTTGATTTTTTAATAATTCATTTAGATGCTATGAAGTGCAAAAAAGGCTTTTAATTTATTTTTCGCATTTTACAGCTTACACAATCTCTAATGTATATATATATACATATATATATATATATATTGAAAAATTATAAACATTTTATCAGTTGTGAATTTTCTAAATGTGAAAATGGAATTAAAAATTGTTACGATTTGTAAATATTAACTCTTTTTATGTAATTTCATTCATAGAGCTTTAGACAGGTTATAAAATATTAATTTTCTGCATTTTTCTAGCCTGTTTTCACATTAAAAGAGCTTATTTTTCTGTAAAAACCCGTTTAAAAGCTTCACCAGGGCAGGTAATGTCCTTCGTGCTAAATTTGGTAACTTTATCAATCCTTGGTACCTTCGCTAGAAAAATCCCTTATTATCGATATACCGAAAAATCTAAGCTCTATCTCAATTAGTACAAAAGTTACTAGAAAATTCGCATGTTGTACAGATATATGAGGAAATTGCATCGAGGCCATAGTCAATTTTTCTCCAAGCAGTTTACTGGAATTGGAAAGAACTCCCTGACTGGGTGGGAGCGCGAAGTCTGCGCGCATGCGCATTAGAAGAAGTAAGTAGGAGCCGTCGGAGCTTAGAGCTGGAGCAATTGTGAGGGGCGCAAACCATCGAGCTTTAATTTAGGTAGAGAGCGAAATGGCAACCCCTATGCGTGCCCAACATCATCGAGAAGTGTCACGTGACAATAACTTTGAGATTTCTCCTTTCTCCTGTGCGCGTGAACTACTACGGTATTGTGTTAGCCGAAAGCCGAATCATAGAGGTATTGCGCCCGCGTGGTTTGTGATCTTTCCTCGTTGTGCGTAAGCGCATAGCGTCAAGCCAAAGTGGGCGCCAAGCGTGAATTCTCGCCTAACTCACTTAGCTCCGTAGAGGTCTGCCGCTACTAAGAGACGCTAGAAATAATAATAATAAATACATAACTATTATAATATATTTGTCAAATAATATCTAATGATGTAAATAATCTTTGGTATTTACAACCTAAAAAAATGTTTTTTATGGGAAAAAAAAACTATTGCCAAGAAAGCGATAAGTAGCGAAAAAAGTTATCTCAACGAAATAACATGTTGGACACGTTTTCTTCCGTAGAAAAGAATAGGGATTCGCCCTCTACTAGTATATCTGCTCGATGGCGCAAACTAAGGTCTTGTTGCTAAAACAAGCATTATGAGGCGCATAAAAGCTAAGTCAACAATACCAGTAACGACACACACACACACACACACGCAAACCAGTTGCCAAAAAACACTTTTTTGGGCTCAGGAGACCTTAACACATGTAAATTCTCCATATCGAATTTTCGGGCCACTTCCATTACTTACGGTAGTCGGGTAATGGAAGAAAAAGAGATCTGGTGCGAAACAACCACACGACTTCCATTACCCACATTACATGCATTTTTTGAAGATAATGTGATCAGTGGGCATAAAATCGACCTAACAAAGTCGACACCTAAAACTTTTCCGGTAAGAAAAACTTGATACGCGCGTAAAGATCTATAAAATAGAGTTTACATAGTGGGTTAAAAAAAAAAAAAAAAAAAAAAAAAGTATTGACGAGATCTTTTCGAAACGATATCCGATCTTCAAAATTGACCTCCAACCCCCCTGGGGGGGGAATCGCTTCCACCCGATACTGCCATGTTAAAAATTTAGAAAACATGAGGATCACAGCGCCACCTGTTGAAGATTGGATCCCCGAAATGTAATCAGCAGTTATGTCAGGGACCAACTAATACCGAAAGTTTGGTTAAAGTTCGTTTAAAAAAAAAAAAAAGAAAAAAAAAAAAAAATACGAATTTTTTCATTGTTTTTTATTCATTAAAAGTAAAAAAAAGCGATAACTTTGTTTTAAATTATCACAGATTTATGGTTCGACCATTCGTTTTAAAGGTATTGACGAG